>VCCN01000387.1:9973698-9985625 GCA_006491835.1 Architeuthis dux
CGTGCGCGTGGGAGAGAGATTAATATGAATGAACATTTTTGCTGACCGAAGATAAATATAAATGGAAAATGATCTGCCACTGAATGGATAAGTATAGAACAGTTCACAAGATAAATGACAAAACTATCAGAGTCCTGCTACTGCAGTGACGTCAGAAAATACTGGAACATATGTTTATACCATGTATTTGAGAATAATATCGTGTTTCTTATTGTTATTTTTGTTTGTTTCATTTATATAATGCCATATGAATAAACCTTTTAGGGAAAGTAACGCATATATACCCTTAATCCCTGCTATGAAAGGCAATTATTGGAAACACAGCAAGGAGCTGAACAGGCCTACTTTTCTCGGATTCAGGAGAGAAGTGCAGCTACAGCTAGTCTCTCACCGAACAGAACTGCACTGCCGGATTTACTATGTAGCAAAAGTAGCAGATGCTACGGGCTCCGCATTTTCAAGAGCTCCGCGCTAAATGCTTGCAAGCAATCAATTCTGATTCAGTGATTCCGAACTTCCTCTATTACCATAGTTCTATAGTGCCATCAACTTTCACGAACAAGATCGGCATGAGAAAGCAAAGGAACAAACTATCGAAATCCTATTCAGGCAGTTCTTCCAAAAAGCTGATAAGCATTAAGAAAAATACAGAATATCCAAGAAATTATGGAATATAATCAGTGCAGGATTACATATGTAGCAAAAGTAGCATATGCAATGGGCCCCGCAATTTCAAGGGCCCCGCGCTACATGCTTGCAAGCGATTATTTCCGATTCAAGGATTCTGCACTTGCTATTTTAGCATGGTACTATATTACCCTTAACTTTCAGGAACGATTGGGAGTTTAAAGTTAACGATTTTAGACAATTATCATTAGTTGGGGTTATTATTTTAATACAGTAATTAATAGGAGAGTGGTATCTATGTAATACATATACGATGCATGAATACGAATGTATTTGAAACTGAAGTCATAGCCACTTCACAAAAATCAAAACGAAAAAGTAATACTATTACTTAACTATCAGACATATTTGTCGTATTTACTGGCTATGTAGCAAATGAAATGTAATATGTAATAATGTAAATGTAATCTAATATTCATGAGTATTTTTAATATAGGGCCCCTCTATTACATCTGCTAGAGGCCTCTCACTATCTTAATCTTGCACTGCAGAAAAGGAAAGGATAGTATTTTAATTGCAGGACTGCTGGGCCGGGGGGGGGGTACTGAATATTTCTGCAATGGGATTTAAAATAATCTTTTTAGTGTTTTATACTGGTTTACAAGCAATTAAATGGGGGTTGAACCCTGAGAGAAGATGCACTTTTGTTTAGAAATTCGGTTCAAAACATCGTGATGCATAATGGCTGTCGTGAATAAGACCCGTAAAATAAAATCCAATTCTTAAACCTCATCTGTGGTCGTCCTTGGTGATATTAAGTCGTTTGATTGGTAGCCCAGTGGCGCAAGGACTAAATTCATGGAAGTAAAGTGAATCTTTCATTTCATAGGACCAAGTAAGATTGGTTTATTAATTACTAGTGAAAGACTCACGGATATAGACGGAGTTCCTCGCAATGTGAAAATATAGCGTTCCTATGAAAGCAATTATAGTCCGGGGGCCAGCAGGGGCTACCGTGCACCCCCCCCCCATGATTCTACTTTGTTAAAAATGTTGGGTAGGAGATAATTTTATCTGCAAACTTGTTACCATCAAGTGGAAGTATCCATGGTTTCAGACATATAACCAAGAAAGTCACGCCATTCATTCAATAAGTAGATATTTTTGGAGAAAACTAAATGATATAAATATTATCCGTTTTACTCTAAATAAATGGTATCTATGTTACAGTTGTTTATATATCGAATACTTGTTAGAAAATACACATCAGACAATTTTAAAGCATGCAAATATGAACCATGAGAGACAGAATGAACACATTGTAGAGGTTATATGTAGGTAATCTATATTTAAAAGGCAAAAGGAACTGTTCAGTTTGTCGATATTTCGATGTCTATTTTCATCATCATCAGAACATTGCCGTTAATATTCTGAGAATGTTTTGAAGATAATGTTAACTAACATCGGAACTTCTGTCTGAATGTCTGAGATGAGGAATTAGCATTGTTATACATTGATTTATTTGAACGTGGTTGTTATAGTCACAGCCTTTCGACCATTGCACCGTCCTTCTTCAAAGCCTGTCGTATTCAGTAACGTTCACGGAATGTCGAAGCAAACAATTGATTCAATACACTGGGCAGGTGCGAATCCAGGAGGAGTGGTCCAAGTGGTCCAGACGCCCACTCCCTGCGCGGGCAAAGCACACTTAATCTTTATTTTTAAATATCTAGATAAAGAAATGTTATAAATAAAAATCCCAGATTATCCCAAGTAATCATAAATTAACCTTAAAAACAAAAGTTTATTATAAATGAATGTCTAATTAGATAGACGGAGTGAAACGTCTTTTAAATTGGACACCACTCCCTGCTCAAAATCCTGGATCTGCCCATTACGCTGTTCATTCTAGGAGATATCTCCCATGAGATTATTCTTTTTTGTTAATTCATTCCTGTTATGTCGCTTCTGTTCATTCCACTGAACCAAATACGACAGGCAACTGAAGAAAGCTGTAGTGTAAAACGGCTGAAGTTGTGCCTATAAAAAACAAGTTGAGGACAACAGTTCAATAAATCAGTGTATAATGAATATCGAAATATTAATAAATTGTATCATTTTTTTTCTTGACTGTTAATTAAATATCTATTATAGAATTTGCTTTGACACTTAAAGAGCGAGGAATTCGATGTGTAGAACGATAGATAAGCACAGTAGTGAGTCAGAAATCAAAAGCTTATTAATAAGCGACGTCAAATGAGTCTTCATTAATAATCTATTAGATTATTTTACAATGGTAGATATTCGGTTGAATCATTTAAAAAAAAGAACCCTTGACTTCACCCAGTGTCTAAAACTGTGCCAGTAGGCCCCAAATAGGCTGTATATGTGTTCAAAATTCACATATGGTTTACCCTTTCGCCTAAGAAAAGTGGGGTCTTCATTCGCTCTCACCGATAATAATGATCTGATTTCCTTCTATTTCTATATAATACTAAAAGTCCGATTCGCCTAACCAAATTTGGCATGAATACTCAATGGACCTAGGGGAAGATTTTAAAGTAAAATATATACATCACCACAAGGCCAACTAATAATTATTCAACAACAAATAAAGAATTATCCTTTGACCTAGTAGATCCTCGGGTACCATTCTGGGTTAATCATGGAATTTGTTTGGGCATTGACATTGGGAAAGGCATGACTCCACCTCAATAGGTCAGGTCAAGGATTACTCTCTGTTGGTGGTTCCACGTAACCCAGTAGAACCTGTCTTGTGTTACTTGGAGAGGAGATGGGCACCACCAAGAAAACACATTGCCATGAAAGATGCCATGAAGGAACCGGTATTTTACCCCGACACTTAGTCTGACACAAAGTCATGAGTGTGTGGCATTTAGTTAAGATCGAACTCATACTAGGTGTAACGGTCTGCGATACTAGCTTGTTAACCACACCACCAGTATTTCTTAAACTATGTTAGTGTCATCCATCTTTGAATCCTTATCACAAAATGTCCTTCACCCTCAGCTAAATATTTGTTTTTGGTATTTTTCGTCTCATTCTCCCTTATGTATAATTCTGTATATAATTTAGTTTGTCAGATGCGTGCTAATAAACTCAGCAGAAAATATCGAGTGCTTCCCACACGAAAGGATATATGAAGTAGCCAGCGTTAAAGAAACATAATAGTCAGTGTAAAGATATAAAACATCAAACCTAATAATGAACAGTGTGATTTTCTTGGTTTGTGGGTCGTAACACTGGACTATTCCACTGGATGGAGGGGGGTTTAAAGTTTTGCTGAAAAATTACGTCCTGTCCACTGTTTCAAACAACACACTATTCCCAATAAACGAATTCCGTATTTTTTCTATAACAAAAATATCTCAATCCAAATATATCGGTGAATTCTTTTCCCACTGGGATTAATGAGTAGATCATACGGAAAAAACAAATCCAAAATCAAATCAGGACATACGTCGTATAGCAATGATCAGTAAGGTAATCTTGCTGACCGTTGTTAGTGGGTTCGATCCTCATCGGATATCCCAGTATAGATGGTCTGATACCAATGTATGCCCAGTTACTATCTACTCTAAAAATGAACAGTATGATGTTCTTGGTTTGCTGTTCGTGACACTTGACTCTCTCACTCAGGTGTAAAAACTGTGCTGATAAACGTATCTCCCACTCACCTTTTGAAACTATGGACTCTTCGCTGGAACAAATTTGCTGATATGTTTCCTTAGAAGTTTCATAGAAATTCAAATATATCCGTGATTTCTTTCATGGGTATTGACTAGTTTTACTCATATTATTGATAAAAACACAGTGTTTCATATTCAGATCAGTTATAGAAAATCTCTAAAGAAAAACTTCTAGTATCAAATTAGATTGCTACCGACTTTAAATATCTGAGTGAATTAAGTAATGTTTCATTCATCCTTCGGTTGTCTCTCTAGTTTACCATAACCCAAAAAGTATTGCTTCACCAAAAAAACCAACTTCTTTTTTCTCGAATTGTTTCTGTGTTCTCCCATCTGCAGTTTTGTACGTACACCATTATTTTCACCCACGCTAAATTCATCATCCCCGTCTCGTGGGTGTGTTGCTTGACCTTGCCACTCGATAACAACGACAGGTGTGTGTGTTAAAGCATCCACACCGTGACAACCATATAGTGAACCATTCACCAGTTTAAGAAACACTGCACTACACCACGGTGAGTCGAACGATGTCGAACCTGTATATTTGTATCTCTAATCAAATCGATGTTGATCGATAATAAATTTCTCGCTATAATTGCTCGTCTGCCAGACCCTTTCCTGAATGCTCCGGCTTAGTTAACTTGTTGTGCGTGTCCTGTGCTATGATTATTAAAGGACACATTAGAATGTACGAAGCAGTATTTACCATATAAGATCTTGTTTCTTCTCTTGGTAAACATTGCGTTTTTTCTTTTCTTGTTCACAGATTTGAATATATAATCCTGGAGTGCTGGAATTCCTAATAATGTCCCAGGCGCTGTAGCTTAAACGATTCGTAGAAAATGTTTTTCTTAATGATCGCTGCCCTCATAAAAATAATAGGGTAATAAGACGTAAGCGACCAACCGTAAAAACTGATTTGGTTAGTCACTCAATAGAAACCTTGCCATGACCAATGTCTTTTGGCAGCATGCCGTGTTGGGGGTGATCAATTAAACATTGGAAATAATAGGATATAAATGAATAAATTACGTCTGTCGCCTTTTGTTGGGCGGTGATCACTAAAAAAGACCGATTTAAAAATAAATACCAGCATGAACGTTACCGGACACAAACTAAGGGACCGATTTAGCCTAAATTTAGATTGTAAAACTCAAAACCTATGGGGGGGTTACAAAAAAAAGGTTTTTCTTTTCTAGACATAATAGAGAGTAAATGTAAATTTTCAGCCCCCCCCCCCCAGTCCCATTGGTGCGGCCTGCACGGGTAACACATACATCCATACATATTTGATCGCTGTCACTCGATACGGGTAAGACGTCTCCTAGAAAAGCATGCTGTCATGTGTCCTCCATCGAGCAGCGCGTGCTTGAGAAAGGGACCGGGTGCAGAAGTCCGGCCCTACCTTGGCAAGATGTTCCGTTAATCGACGTTAATAGGCTGAGACGGCCGCAGAACAATCATGTTGCTGAATACAGCACCTGGTATTCAGACGGTCACCCACCTGGGTAATGACCAGGATCGACGTCGCTTAATTTCGGTGATCTTACGCGAACCGGTGTATCCAACACGATTTGGCCGTATTACACATACATAGATGCCTACATGCCTGCATACATACATACATACATACATACATACATACATACATACATACCTAGCCAGCCAGCCAGGCAGAATCACTTAAAAACTGAAGAAACCTGTGTTGACAGTTTTGTTTGACGCTTTCTAAACATGTAAAAAGCACCACTATGCAACAAATGGACAGTGAGTAAAGATAAAAATCGTGCTGTACCTAAAAGGAAAGCATTCCGTGGTGCAAAACCTCAGATAGAAACCGTGACAAATGGAAACAGGTTGAAATATGACTATTTCATTTCAACGGAAATATTTGTTCTGCTTAAGTGCTGCAAGTCTAAGCGGAGATCCGGCCGGTGATAGATTCATATTGAATTGCGTAGCATTTTTGGACGTCTCTGAAGGCTGGCATCTAAATGTTTGTAAAACGAACTTGTTGCTTACAGAGGCGTAACTGTAGAGGCTGTTTGAAGGGGCCCCACAGAAGCTGATATAAATAGTAGTTCACCTACTGCATTTCTATTGACATTATACAATTATACAATAACAAGGATATACTTGTACGTACATGAATTGCATACATAATAATTCAGCGTCTGGTGTTGTTTTCCATCAATTAAGTGATAGCGCAGATCTATTTATTGCAATCGACTGTGGGAAGCAGTAAGAGATGAATGGAATAATACTGAAGCAGCACATTGTAAACAACTATCGAACAGCTTGACCAAACAGCTCAGTTTTCTGAAGAAAATCAAAGGAAAAGCTATCCCATACTGAAACGTACTCTGCGCACCAACACCGCATGCATTGTCGAATATTTCATCTATAATTGTTAGAATGAAATAGCAATTGCAAAGGATTTGATAAAAAAGCTTAGCTAGTTTTCTTTGTACAGGAGTGTAGACCCTCCCTAACATTGGTCAGACTTTTCGATCATGGGAGTCATCAGGTCGGTGATAGATTCATATTAAACTGCGTAGCAGTTTTGGACGTCTCTGAAGGCTGGCATCTAAATGTTTGTAAAACGAATTTGTTGCTCACAGAGGCGTAACTGTGGAGGCTGTTTGAAGGGGCCCCACACAAGCTTTTTAAATAGAAGCTTTTTCTATTGGAATCATACAATAACAAGTTTATACTTGTAGATACATGAATTGCATAATAATTCAGAGCCTGGTGTTGTTTTTCATCAGTTAAGTAATAGCGCAGATCTATTTATTGCAAATTTCCCCTTTCCACCAATTCTTACTAAATGTTGGAGGGATCCCCACAATTAGTCGAGCCCCCGGGGTCCCCAAACCTCTAGCTACCTCTAGCCACGCCCTGGTTACTTACACGCATATTAGCCTATGGGGCTACTTTTATTCTAACAGTCATTGATCGATCTTTATCGGAACTTCTCTGATCAATGCTGAAGTGATTGATTGATTGATTTGTTTAGCGGCATATCAACCGTTGATGTGTCATTTAATGCCGAAATCAGTTTAAAAATGTTTTTAAATAGTCTTGCGACTTTGGTGAAAGGTTCTTTTTTTAACTAGGGTCTTGCGACTTTGGTGAAAGAACAGGTGGCCCCTGTAGGGAATGCAGGCGGGGAATTCTAGGCCCCAGCTGACAGGGCGGCAATGCCGAAGTGAGATTCGGGTAGAAGCAACATGATATTACAACATATGATATGTGAAATAAATGTTAGTGTCTAATGGGTCTGTTTTAATAATCTCAAATAAATACCGAACCAAATCAAGATGCTGTCGTCTAGAAAGAAAGACGACAAACATGAGGCAAAGCGTTCAAACTTGGTCCAAACCAGAAACGTTGGACCAAAGATCATCCTCATAATCGTCATCATTATCATCATCATCAGCAGAAGCATTTTGACGTCCGTCGTTGTGCAGAAACTCCTGGTTAAAATAAATGAGCCAATCATATAGAACATATGGGCGCATATTACGGCCAAACTGGTTGCGGGAAAATTTGGAAACACTAACCAGCTGTGGGAAGCAGTCAGAGATGAATGGAACAATATTGTATCAGCACACTGTAAACAACTATCGAACAGCTTGACCAAACAGCTCGGTTTTCTGAAGAAAAACAAAGGAAAAGCTATCCCATACTAAAATGTAATCTGCGCACCAACACCGCATGCATCGTTGTATAAAACTATCGAATATTTCATCTATAAGTGTTAGAATGAAAGAGCAATTGCAAAAGATATGACAAAAAGATATTGGCTAGTTCTCTTTGTCCAGGGGTGTAATCCTTCCCTAAGATTCGCCAGACATTTCGATCATAGGCGTCACGCTGTCAATATCTTCTGAATCGTCACGCCATCTCATTTTTTGCCGGCCACACCTTTACATATGATCTCTGGGGATCCATGTTGTGAGTTGTGATATCCAGCGGTTGTCTGACATTCTTGCAGCATGGCCTGCCCATTGCCATTTGAGTTTTCTAACGGGTTTTATGATATCTCCAACTCATTTTTGTTCTAATATCTATTTATATATATATATAGTGTGCTGTCTTGTGATTTCTCGGTGTGGTGTTCTCCTGTACACGTTGCATGGTTCTTAGTTTGAGAGCCAATCTCTTGTTGGGTCCTATGTTTAAGCTCGATAGGTGACTATCGGGAGTAAGCATTGGTTGTAGACCCTTCTTTTTAAAACTAATGGGATCTTCCTATTCTTGAAGGTTAGGATATCAGTATGAAAACATTGCGAGAAAAACAAACGTCACGTGATTATAAAGCTTCTGGAAATATTCTAGAACTCAATCCAATGAAGGAAAAAAATGCATGCCAGAGGGAAATCATCTTGAAATATTCAAAGCAGATTTTTTTTTTTTGCTGAAGCCAAGCCAAGGAAGAGAAAATTTCGATTTGTTTCAATTCACACCTCAAAGGAAAGATTAAGTGCTGCGTTCTGAATGATCTTTAGATCAATGTCCCTCCCTATATTGACATGAAAAAACTCATTTCCAAATTTGAATTCACATGGTTAGGTACACTCGGCTTTAAATGTGTTAAATAGCCAGAGTCAAATATATCAAAGGTAAATCAGAGCTTTTCGGGAAATTCCTTTGTTTTATCATCAATGCTCTCTGTTGTTATAGGAGGTTCGGTAACTGTGCGAACAATGGAGCGGGCGACCCGAGTTCAAACTCCGGTCGAGGCTGTTTATGTTCACTTCACACTAATCTCCTTGGAAAAGGCATGAATCCATCTCTTATCTGCCAGATATGGGCAACTAACAGGGCAGATTGGGCTCTCTAGCCTTTGTTGGCAACCGGTCTAGGCGACGGACAGCTCTGATTCTAAACCAGGGAGTGGAGCCCCTTAAGACAGTGTGCCGCCCAATTGTACGTCCTTCCAGTAGATCTTGCAGCCAAGCTGACGCCAAAGTATTGCTCTGTAGTTTCCTTTGGACTACATCAGGCCAAGAGGGAGATTCTGACGACTGGGCATCCCAGGATCTCCATACGCTTCGCCCATATATACAAATCAATACCCTTTAAAGCGCCTGCTGTAGAACTAACCTTGCAGGCCATTGCTCATATAGTTATTTCGAGTCTTACTTGGCTCCCCACTATTGTAGCCTTGTACCAGACTAAGCTTTGTAAATCTCAGTCCCCATGCGGAAGAAATATGGCTAGTAATTTAGTCACAAAAGGCATTTCTAGCGTACATATTTTTTATCTTCATTGGTTATTTACTGAGCTTAGCTTAGTTTGGCACAAGACCTCAATCGTTGAGCATTCAGTTAGTATACAAGTCGGTATAGTTCACCAGACGAGTTTGCTAACTTCAGGTTAGGCGTCCATCAAAACACATATAATAATTACTGATCAGTTTTTATTTATTTGTTTATTTGTTTATGTTCGTTTTCTGTCATGCTAAAGGAATCCGATTTATGAAATTAAGTGAAACTGCCGCTATTTGAACTCCGACCGGTACCATAGCAGCCTGATAACGCGTACACTGATGACAGGGTATGGACCTTTTAAGTATGTCGTTCAGATTGTATACATTGAGGAAAGGGGACAATACATCAAAGTAGATAACAGCCTAGACGGGCAGAATTAAAAAAGAAAACTAAAACAAACAGAAACTGTTGTCCTTTTTGTCAACAGGTGTACACTAGTATGTTCAGCCAAATAAAAGACATTGGGATGGAAGAAAAGTGTGTCGTTCTAATATTCCGAGTGGGGTGGGTCTGCCTGTCTTTGTAATCAGTCGTCAAAATCCTGACTTTTACCTGGAATCGAACACCGATCTCTGGCATCGGTAGGAAATACGTAATTATTTCGGCCACATGGTTTTCCAAGTTCGAGCCTTTATGGATGCCCCGTTATTCTTGGCATTCGCCACAATAAGATGCGTCCAAGTAAAAAAAATATGGTCTTGCTAGAATAATCATATTGTAATCCTCCATCTGTCTGTGTGCAACAGCCTTCCATAAGAACCACACAACATGACCCCATGAAATGATCAATGTGACCACGGGAAAGATTTTTAACAAATTCAGTTTTGAAATTACCACCTAAAATATGTTTTATGCGGGGTCGATTAACAATGTAAATCCATGCTAAAATGAACAGCATTTGTTTCCCCTTTTTCAGTTGAATCCACTGGATGCTGATGAAAACTGCTTGATCACAGTGCGAGTGGGAAGTTCGTTTCATTCATAGAGAGGAGGTAGAGAAAGAGGGAGATATCGGCTAATAAAACAAATTGTCGCAGTCAGAAAAAAATCAACACGGTCTAAAGATGTACATCTACTGGGTTGTTGGCAGAGATTGGAAACGCTAGTCTTGAAATCTCTCGGGCCTGATGTTTTTCAAGCTATTTTTCTCTTTTTCTATGAGTGCATTAATTTCTGTATTTGCTTCTACATGTATAACTAGCCTGGTTGCTGCAGTGTCAAAAACTACTCCTACTTCTATTCCGACTGAAGATAATCACTGCATATGTATTGTATATACAACAAATAAATCCGATATAAGAATAAGAGAAATTGATAAGATAGCTTCTTTTTAATCTCATGGTCGTGATTTCAAATAACGGTAGTGAAATGTTAATTTTATATATAAGTTGGGTTTAACTTGACGTGATTGGAAAACAGTGAAGAGTTTACTCCCCTAAATTAGATGAGTGTTGTTCTTGCTGTTCTTGTTTCGGGGGATAAACAATGTCAACTCCAACTTGGTCTGGAGTTTGACAATTATTACAAATGACCGTTCAACATTATAAACGCGAGACAAGTATGGATAGATTCGTGGAACATACAACACAAAGAGAGACATGTATGTGTCAGTACGTCAGTGTCAATCCCTCATTACATGAATCGTTATGTAACATGTTGAAAATATTATCTCAATCTTTGGTCACCACACTTGAGTGATAAACTAGAAAGCACTCAGAAAGCATTCCTCTGCCAATGCTGTACAATAACTGAATGAAAATACAAAATTAAAAATCCAGGGGGGAAAACCTTAAATGTACAAATATTGCAGTACTTTCCTTAAAATATAAATCTTAGCTGTTTTTTTAAAACTGTTCGTTTCTAGCTTCTTTTTTGGGAGAATAATAGAAATATCTGCCAATCGAAAACGAGCTCCTCGATCCGCTCCAAAATGTGATCACATCTTCCACAGCCCATGCATGGGTCTATGAGAACACTTTAATGGGGGAAGAGGACTTTAGTCCGGGAATCAGCAGGGCCTGCCTTGCACTCCCCTCCTAGGACCCTATGAGTATGGTACCAAAATGTTCCTTTGGAAGTCCTCTTTCAGAAAAAAGATGGACCCTAGAAATGGAAGAGCTACCCCATTTGCATTAAACAAAATGACCACCAGCACACACCAACACATCCAGAATTTCACATCCCGTCTCCCAATTGACATATCTGAGTATTTCAAAAGGATAAATCATGGTTTTCAGACATGAGTAATTCTAAAATGCACTTTATTCTACCATAAAAGTAATTTTTGAGTTATAGATATTCCGGTATTTTACAA
>VCCN01000387.1:10191982-10209829 GCA_006491835.1 Architeuthis dux
TCCATCAACTGATTCAAGCTTTCTCGAATAGCGGTTGAAAGACTAGCTTTGCAGGATGCAACCTTGTCATAGACCATTTTATAAGGATTTCCATCATGAATTTTAAATCGGATTGAGATCCGGACTGTTTGCTTATCATGTCATTGAGTAGATATGCCTTTCCCGAAGAAATGATTTAACACTCTTTGCTCTGTGGAAAGATGCATTATCATCCTGAAAACTGACGTCATCATCACCAAACCTATATCCTATCGATGAAATGAGAAACGTGTCCAAAATTCCAATGTGCACCAGTGCATTGAATGTTGAGATAATGAATGCCACCAACTGGTCCTTTAACTGACATGCAACCCCATATCATAAATGAGTCAGTATATTTACTTGTTTTCTTCAGGCAGTCATCTTTATATGTTTCATTGGAACGGCACCAGACAAACGTCCCAACATCATCGCCTTGGCCAATGCAGGTTCACGATTCATCACTGATTATCACTTTCATCCAATTATCCACACTCCATGATTGTTTCTCTTTAACCCATGTTTAACCTTGTTTCATTTTGCATAGGTTTCAGTGTTGGTTTTCATTTGGCTTTTCTGTGTGTAAATCCTATTTCATTCAGCCAGTTTCTTACAGTTCTGTCACAAACACTGACTTCCCATTTGATTTTCAGTCGTTATGTTTTGCATATTTCTAATTTTCAAGGCAGATTGTCTATCCTGATGACTTGACGTCTTCTGGGGTCTGCCTGTATGTTTTCATTTATAACCTTCTCAGTTTGTTTCTACTTGCACCAAATTTTAGACACAATTAACTGGGAACAACTAACATCTTTTACTCCATGTTGCATTTCTTTCTGGAAGGAGTTTTTAATAATCCTTTCCATTATTTCCATTGAGAGCTCTCTTGTTGAAGCCATGTTTCCTTTCAATTATTCAAGTCCAACAGCTCGTTATGGTCTGCAAGCACTCACTTTTAACTGTAAACTAATTTGCATACTTAGACTTGTGCTGGTATGCAAATTACAAGGTGATTCCGTAATCTTTGAGTGATTCCATGAGATTTTCTTCTACTTGATCTGGAATAAAAATATGCCAATAATTTAAATATTGTTATCTAAGTTGTTTGAGTTATAATTCATGAAGCCAGAATATCAATCTATTAAACAAAAATTATTTTGTGTTATATCTGTGATTTGTTTTGCTGCGAAGCAGAAACGCTGGGTGAACATCCTCTAAGTGTGCCGATTCCATAATTTTCTCCCGGGGGAGTATATACGAGGTGTCTTTTGAAATATCCAGCCATTTAATATTAACGAGAAATAATCTAGAGTAATGGTGCCTTAGTTCCCTTCAATGTACTCTTCTTCGAACATGACACACTTATCCCAACGTCCTTTCGCCTGTTCGAAACATTCTACAAAGCCCTCTTTCGGAATTGTGTTCCCCTTAATCTCGTCCACTTGAAAAATGGGTGCAACACAATATTTATCCTTCTACAATGTGACCCTTTACCAGAGTAACTAAGGTCAATAAATATATTTATCTAATGAATTTCCGGTTTAGCATACGTATTCAATAGGTTGCTCTCTATTTCATTTTTCTTAAATGACATGGAATTTCACTGGATATTAAATCAGCAAAATATATCATTTATAATTTCGGGAAGATTCACTAACATTCTCAGCTTTGTTCAGACTATAGAACTCCTTCTGTGTGTTATTTTGACCCTACTGGTACAGGGTCAAAAAACTAACGTGATATCAATTTTGCTCTACGGATGCGAGAGTTGGGGGATGACCAGAGGGGAAGAGCACAAATTTGACATGTTCTTGCACGGGTGTCTCAGAGGAATTCTGACGATAGAATGGACTGTGTGATCAATAAATAAGTGAAGCAACGAGCGGGAGTGCAGAAAACTGTCGGAATGAGATGGGACTTCATTGTACACTTACTGAGAACGGACAGCAGAAGCCAAGCTACGAATGTATTGACTTGCACCCCAGAAGGCAAAAGAAAGAGAGGACGTCCAAAGGAGACATTCAGGAGAATCTTGGAGAGGGGGGAGGGGGAGACAGCAGCTGGGTTTCAGATACTGGCATGCGGCGGCTGCGATGGCTGGAGACAGGAACGGAACATTGTGGTACCAAACTTGGAACAGCAAAAATCTGTTTTCATTTCGTTTTTCGTTTTTCTCTCCCGCAATTTCAGAAACGGGGCTTATGTCACGATGCAAGATAAGGTGTCGAAAAACAACTAGAGCCGGCAGTTCCTGAAGGATTGCACCACAACGTACACCCACCCCCCAAAAGCGTCAATAAAATCACACAAAATTACTAGCGAAAGATATTTACAACCTTCACAAGAGAAGTAACCGAATACTTCGAAACTGTACGAATGGCAGAAAATAAGGGTCCGCTTTAGCATTATATTTACATTGTAAATAGAACCCCGCTCTAAAACCTTTTTAAAAGTATTTTTCAAACCTGTATGTAAGTGAAATACACAGCTTTAAGACGCACCAATTAGCGTTGGAAGGGCCTTGATCTAGAAGAAATATAGGAGGAGAAGCGGCGCCAAAGATGAGCAGAATAAGAATACATAAATAATAGTAAAAATACATAGAAGAACAATAGGCATCGAAAAGCAACTAGAACCTGCATTTCCTGTAAGAATTTAAAACGTGAGTGCTCCGCAGAGTACCCCACACACACACAACAAGCGTCAATGAAAACACAAAATTACTAGCGAAAAATAAGTACAACCTTCACAGCAGAAGTAACCGAATACTTCGAAACTGTACGAATGGCAAAAAATAAGGGTCCGCTGTAGCATTATAGTTACATTGTAAATAGAATTCCGCTCTAAAACCGTTAAAAAGGTATTTTTCAAACCTTTATGTTTAGCGCAATACACGCCAATTAGCGTTGGAAGGGCGTTGGTATCTCGAGAATTATAGGAGGAGAAGCGGCGCCCAAAATGTGCAGAATAAGTATTTTTAAATACATAGACGAGCGATAGTGTGCTAGTGGATGCGCAAATCACACTAACAACAAAATGTCTGTATACATTTCACTACCAGGGGTTCAAATAAAAACAAAATACTTTATACTGACGAAATATTGGTATCTCGCAGTGCTGGAGCATTCTTATTGAAAGAAACCTATTAGAAACCGTCAACCAAAACTGTCACCAAAACTGTCAAAATAGGTTTATTTCCTTATTTTCTATTAAATTTGACCGGTTTTTACCTTCATCCTAATTTTAGTAGTTTTTATATACATACATTAAAAAAAAATATAATACACACACGTTGCAAAGGCAATAGAAACCCCCAGGCCCCCACCCTCCCAGTCCCGGCATCACAGCGCAGTTCAAAAGCCAAGTAAAAGTCAAGAGACAGGGTAACTCACTAGATTGTGGATATAGTTTCGTTGGTACCTTAGGAATCTAGCCATAAAACCTAAACTAAAATCAGCAATAGTCACCCCAAATCGTGTTCCTAAACTCCAGTGTAGTAAAGCACAGCTGAGAAACACACAAGGTAAATCAAAAACATATTTGTCTAACAAACTTGTTTTGTATAAAAACAACTAAAATTAGATTGAATGTAAAAACTAGTCAAATTTAATCAAAAATAGTGTATTACAATATTTCATCCAATAATAATAAAGATAGGTTTCTTTTATTTTTCAAGTTGTTCTTCCTGGCTAGCTGGCTATGAAAGTATGTTTCACGCGTACAGGCCGAACTAATGAAGCTAGAGGGCTGAAAATCCCAACATTTACTCCTTATTATGTCCAGGGAAAACTTTTGTTTTTGTTTTTTGAAAATTCACGTGGGTTTTTTTAGTGGGGGTTCAATTTAGAATGTAAGTTTGTGCTAAACTGATCCCTTAGTTTGTGTCTTTTGGAAAATTCAGTCTTTTTAGTGATCACCGCCCAACAAAATGCGATAGATGTAACTTAATCATTGATCACCTCTTTTTCCAAATCTTTAATTGATCACCACCAACACGGCATGCTGCCAAACGTGACAGTTTCTATTGAGTGACTAACCAGACCTGCTAGATATTTAATCACTATTACTGGGTCGCTTGTACATTGTATACCTACAGGTAAACTCGTCTTTTGCTTTTTAAATCGCGAATTCAAAATATTTATAAACGAAATTGTCTTGTCAGACAAACGTAGGCACCTGTCTAATGGTGATAACATTTGGATCGATTCTTTTTGTCTGCATGAACCGAAATAATATTTTTCTTAACGTAAAGTCTTTTACGAGTATGTGTATATTGGCGCCTCTACTGTCTGCATAGTGTTGAGGAAAATGCTCTCTCTCTCTCTCTCTCTCTCTCTCTCTCTCTCTCTCTCTCTCTCTCTCTCTCTCTCTCAATGCTTGCACATACATACATGAATATTAACTAGCACTTAGGACCACGTACTATACACAAACATTCGTAATTCCTTCACTCAAAATTTGGAACAGGCGCTTGTGTTTGCCTGTGTATCTAAGTAGGTACGTGCAAGGCCGACGCTAGGTGGATTCATGCCTTTCCCAAGGACAGTAGTCGTTTGCCGATTCCATTCTCAGTGCGTTTACACGTTAGGCCATACTCAGAGTTATATATACATAAGGATGTATAAGTAAATAAACATGTATGCCTGAGTCGTATTAGGTCCGGTCCTAGGATTCCTAGCGCACCGGGCAAGCTGAACTCCGGCGCCCTCCAAGCCTGACTGAGCTCGTCGTAGGTCATGAGAATTTAATTTGCCAATTGTTTCTCTTGGTTTCACCACAACAGAAAGTATTTGAATATCAGATATTCCCGAAAAATCTGACTTCACTTTTCTTAGAAGAAATCAAACGAAGAATCGCCCCAGGTTGGCAAGCCATCGGCAGAGCAAACTGAACCTTCAGAGACAAGAACATTCCATTAGTTCTAAAAAGAAGGATCGACAACCACGGTATCCTCCCGATAGTCACCTATGGAGCTGAAACATGGAACCTAACCAAAAGATTGGCCCTCAATAACCATGCAACGTGCACATGAGAGAATCATGCTCAACATCATATTGAGAGATCACAAACAGCACATTATATTAGAAAACAACCAGGCGTCAGTGCTATCATTAAAAAAAACATCAGAAGACTCAAATGGCAATGCGCTGGTCATGTCGCAATGACAGACAACTGCTGAACATCACGACACACAACATGGATCCCCAGAGATCGTGTGCGAAACTGTGGCCGGCAAAAAATAAGATGGCGTGACGAACTAAACAAAGTAAAAAAATATTGGCTCCTCGACACCCATGATAGAGAGGTCTGGCGAATCTTGGGGAAGGTCCATTTCCAACGATGGACACTAAAATGCGGCTGCTGCTCCTGCTGCTCCTGATGATGATGATGATGATTTCGTTTATTTATTCATTTTCCGAATTTTCCATTTGTATTCGTAAAGTCCTACTATCCCAGGCACGTGACAGGCGTACCCTAGTACTTGGCGCCACAGGAAAGTGAAATTGTGTTAGGTTGAGTGTGTATCAGAATGTTTATGTGAGTCAAAGTATTGGTGTGGTTTATCATTTGACTGTACGTTTCGATGCGTCCCTCTCAGCTTCTCGGGACATACGCAACAGTGACAGAATCTCCTATGGCCGATTGGCCAGTGCCGTAACAGATCTTTACATTTATCACTGACAAATATCCATCCCTGAATTCCCGAGTTAGATGGCTCCAACAACCCCAATATACACTGAGATATGTTATAGTTATCCAATAATGTATTTTATGTGAATTATCTTTAGTCAATGAAAAACTAGAAGCTGTAAAGTTGGACGAATAAATTTGAACTTGAAAAAAAATGAATAAAAGCGAGAAAGCGACCTAAGTGATAAACAGTATTGCCGTCACTGATGTAGGGAACAAGGTCGGCCCATGGTACCGGCACCCAGGGCGAAAAGTCCTAGGAGGCGCCTATCATGTGTCTGAGGCAGTAATACGTTCCAAATACAAATGGAAAAATGAATGAATTAAACAGAATAAAAACAGTCAATATATGAAAATTCCCTGATGTGAAGTAAGATTTTCCAAGGAAAGTCTGACAGTTAAATAATTTCTGCCATGGTTAAACTAAAATAAATACTTGGCAAAAGAAATTCTCATGACCGACAACAAATAAACAAAATGTTACTATACTTTAAGGTTGCCCGAATTCAGCTTGTCTACGGCGCCAGTAACTCTAGGGTCGACCCTGAACAGAGAGAGTGAGAGTAAAAAGAGATATAGGTGATAGACAATATTGCCGTCATTGATATAGGGAATAATATTCTTTTGTCAATCCGTTCAGCATATTTTCAGAAAGAGTTAAATAAAATTCAAGCCGAAAAATAAACATGGCTGACAAAAGTAGTTTGAGCAAATTCCTTCTTATCATAAACAAATCTCGCCGCGGTAGGATCATATGAATAAATACAAGGCCGGCTGCTCTAGAGTCAAATTCTGCTCCTACTTCTACTTCCTTGAGTAATTCTACAATATATTTGTCAGTTTATCGCAGGTGTTAACGCATCAGTCTAGCGATCACTATCAATCTATCTATCTCTCTGTCTATCAACCGATCTAACTATAATTCGCCAATTTTTTGTGAAATCCCCCAAGATATTTATATTAAAACTGATCCAAGAGTTCATGATGGTGATGATTTTCAAATAAGGTATGATTCAATAAATACATAGTTCAAATTCATGATTTTCTATTGGGACCAAGGGTTCCATTTAGGCTTTCCGTAGGAACTAGCTGAAAACTCCACCCGTAAGGTCGGTTTTCAGCTAGTTAAAAGAATTCTAGGGTGATAGAATTGATAAAACGACATCAATTGTTGTTAACAAGTGAAAGGTAATGAAGAAGAAAACGAGAAGGAAAAAGGAAAAGGGCGTAATAGAACAGAGTTAGACTGCAGTGGTTCTTAACCTTTTTACCACGACGCCCCCTCTAGTAGTTGATCTTTGCTTCCACGCCCACTTCACTCATCTTCAACCAAATGATGACAAATCCCCTGTGAATTAAAAGTAAACACCTTTTTAAATGCGTGTTTTTGTGATTTTATTGAACAAAGAATACAAAACATATTTAATATATTAATAATATTAAGTATCTCATTAGATGTCATCCTATATGATAATATTTAATGGAATACTTGACATTGCTTCTTAGCTACCGGATCATAAATGCGTGGTCGCGAGAGTACAATGCAAGTCCCCTTCAACGTCCTGTTTGTGTCTGTACTTGGTCTGTACAGCAACGAGTGTGGAAGATGTAGCTTCACACAGATACATTGATCCAAACATTATCAGAATTTGAGGAGCTTGATGTGAGATCAAAGGGTAAACAGGAAGGTATTTGACCCAGAACATCTCTAGATCCAGTCTCTTCAATCGAGGAGTTGAACTTTAACAAGCTTGTTTGCGCTCTCCTTCCTTAGAACGAGTTCTGCTGCACGCAGTATATTAGGTTTTATGAGGGTCTCTCCGATATTATGGCCGTTTTTGCTCTTTGCAATCAACAGAGATATCTCATAGTAAGCCTCAACAACCTTTGAAGTCTGTTGCTGAAATGCTCCACCGCTGTCCATTTTAGCTTGCTTTAAGGACTGCATTTTTGGGTTTGGAAGCTAGAGAAGGTGCGTTGTCTTTAAGTGGCGTTCCAAACGTGTGGGTCGCATGTCATCATTGCTCAGAGTCTTGTAACATATTACACACTGGCTACCTCTGTGTCTTCACCCTTTTTGAGTGACACAAATTAAAATCAGATATACTCGTCGATATACTTCCGCTTTTTTGCGAATGAATTAGTTTGAAATGCGGGCTGCAAATGTTAAAAGAAAATCTAATATTAAAGTGAATTTTGTTATATACTGTTGGGACCTGAATTAAAACAAATGAAAACCATTTTGAATGTATCTTTTTTATTGTGTTCGTAAAAGACGGAAAAGAATAAATCTAATAGTAAAGTGAATATGAAATTTTAATATTAAATTTAAATAAATTTCATATTTTAAAATTAATTTTCATACAGAAAATGGTAGCCTTAGTGAAAAGAAAACGAGAATTACACACTCAGGTAAACATTGAAAAAAAGATTTGATTATTTCAGGTGAATTTTTAAAATATGTTTGGGCTCTGAATAAAAAACAATACAAACCATTTTGAATATATTGAAGCATTCTGAATCTATATTTTGATTGTGTTGGTAAAAGACGGAAAAAATCACTACTCAGAATTGAAACAATTTTTGATGATTTTAATTTTGCAGAACTGTAAAAAGATTTCAGAAGGATCAACACCTGATAAAAAAAAGCCCCAAACGTGTATAAAAGAACATTTTATCGTCAAAATTATGTACCATTAGTAAGAAGAAGATTGGAGAAATAGCTGAGAGTAGCATTCTTTGAGGACATTCTATAGAACCGAAGATATTTTTTTCAAATGTACAGACTGAAACGTTGTTTACCTATAAACAAAAACATAATCATGATGATTTGCATTAAAAAAAGAAATTATGATGCAAAAAAACCATTCTATTTACCTTTTTTCAAATAAAGTACTGGATGGTTCTTACTTTAGATTTTTTTTAAACGGGAAAGTTAGGTAAAATATTGCCCTTCTTGGCAGCATTTTAGTTTTATTTAATTAATTATAAT
This sequence comes from Architeuthis dux, assembly GCA_006491835.1. Classification (NCBI taxonomy): domain Eukaryota; kingdom Metazoa; phylum Mollusca; class Cephalopoda; order Oegopsida; family Architeuthidae; genus Architeuthis; species Architeuthis dux. Next base: position 10,200,684 of record VCCN01000387.1, read on the forward strand.
TCAGGTTTAATGATCGGTATATTCAAGAAATAAGGAGAGGCAAGTTGGAAAAATGTCAGATGGCTCAAAAACAAAAGGAAATATTTCCTTTATACTAGTGAATATAAAAACGAATATTATTAAGGGCGATACTTTCGGAGTTTTGTTCACGATATTATGCAAACACTTAAGTTAAGAGAATTCAAAAAGAAATGAAAGAAATTCCAACTTCCCCCCCTTTAGCCTCCCCGGCGATTAAGAACCACTAAGTTAGAGAAAGCAAAGCGAAGGTAGCCAACAGCACGACACCGAGAATGCAAGAGGCAATCGACTTCCTCGTCGTACAGCTTATATTGTCAATTAACCCTTTATGTACTAGGATACTTTTAAGTACAACATGTTTTTTCGATTAACCTGTGACATGCGTGTCCTGGCAGTATATGTAAGTCTAATTTTTATTCATACCCTCTTAGTAAACTATCTAACTTTACCTAAATGTCTTTTATCATTCAATGTTAGTTGTATTTATATGGCCTACATATATAAATAAAACAAATATAATTACAAAAAAATTCAAAATTTAAAATCAGGACTTAAAGGGTTAAGTGTCTACTGACTGACACTTTTTGGCTTAGCGAACATTGATTTTCCTGAATGTGAGCAGGAAGACAATGTTGCGACTCTACGATATACGTTATACACTGGGCTCTTTAAAACACTGGGATAATGAGAGCGAAATATGCACAATGGTCACCAGAGACAGATGAAAAGAAGACGATAGATTTTTTTTTACTACCGAGGTGATGATGTCATGATGTCTCTTCTCAATGTTAATGTTTCCAGCATGAGCCGTCTTTAACCCTTATAGCACTGCCAGGCCGGACTGGATAACGTAGCCCCAAACACTACACGGGCGTTATATCGGCCTAAAAAGGCCAGCTGGACCAGCTTAAAAACTGAAGAAACCTACGTTGACAGTTTTGGTGACAGTTTTGGTTTCTAATATTGTTTGTTGCTATATGGTCAAACAGGCCATGGTTAATAGTATTTCATTACTTTGTGCGATTCCTCATACAAAAGAACGCATATTGCGGGCTCTGAAGTGGTCATGTCTGTCTCCACATGATGTTAATTGCGATTCTTGCGTTTCTTTAACTGTATCGATAACCTAGGGGAAAAGGAGTACCCTGGCTCAAATAATAACTACATGATATGCTTCCATCCACGAAACCAACCAACTGAAACCTGATTTTCCAACATTCTAGTGACGAATCTTTTTTGAGTAATGTACTAGTGAAAATGAACAATTCTGGGGTTACAATTTTAAACCCACCTATTCGTCGGTTCCTGCCTTGGCTCTAAATAATAGATGACACGACTGGGATTTGCAACTCGTCACACCTCGCGAACAACATATCATCCATCATACTCGCTATTTATGTATCATCTAGTGTTATACTACCATATCATAAGCATCAGTGTACAACGTTATAGTTGGTGCCCATCGATGAAGATATTCTTGTTATGATATACTACCACGAAAAGGTTATTTCGAGGTCAACACCTGTGCGGGAGTGGATGTGACCCGGGGACCTTAGGGAATATGTATATGCGTGGGTGCCCCCAAAAAACAGGATGTTGAAACCGGAAATGAGACAAGCGTGTGCGTTCGGAATCCATAAAGCTCAGAGCCGAACCGAGGGAGGTCAGAGCAGACCCAAACAGAGGACAGAGACCCAAACAGCCAGGAGGCAGACCGCCTAGGGCTGGGAAGGCATAAGACCAAGTGCCCCTGTTGGGAACGGTCTCTCGGCACCCTCTCCCACTCTCCATTCTTCGGCCGACAAAGTGTATGAAATAAAAAATATGTCTCATATTTTTTACAACCAGTTTTTCGAGTCATCCTTCCTTCTTTCTCAAGTTCACGATTTTCCTCCGAGGCCGAAAGCACTATACAACATTCTCAAGTCGGTTCATTGCATGCTGCTTTATATTTTACACAAAAGATTGGAGAAAAATCTAATACAAACATTATCTGAGTAAAATCTATAGAACCGGAGATTTTCCATAAAATTATCAGTGAAACGATGTTTCTCTGTAAACAAGAAATTAACGAAGTGGTGAGGAGGAGAACCTTAGGTAGTTAAATAATTTTGTAGGAAGAAAGATGGATGAAAATAAAGAGGGTATGAAGATATTGCATATGAAACTAATCCACGTTTCTATAACATTTAGATAAAAGATATGGACAGGCAGCGATGGTTGCAAGGGATGAGGGGGAGATTGAGAAGACTCAGACAGCGGGCGAGATAAGAGCAGAGGCAGAGGTATTGGATAATCTTAGTTGTCAACACACGTTGAATTTCCACGTGTAAAGCTAGTCTGCGTATTATATCTTCATCGAGAAATGAGAAGGAAAGAGAAAGAAAATAACTCTTAACAAGAGTCCCCAATGGGGGGAAAACCCCCCAAAAAACTTTATAAATACTATTTCATCTACTTCAGATATATTGGCATTATACAATAACATATACACGAATTGCGTAAATAATAATTCAGCCTTTGGAGTTGCTTTGCACCAATTAAATGATAGTGCATGTCTCTTTATTACAAATGTTCCTTTTCCATTAAATCTCACTAAATGTTGGGGCGTGGGCCCTCTCAAGGAGCCAAGCAATCCTCTGTAATAAATATACTTCTTCTTTGTATTCTCTATTATCATTGCACTATTTACCATGTTCAACTTGCATCTGGCAACATACATGTATGTCATCCCTATTACAACTGAAGGAACAGACAGAGAAAGAAAGCGCGTATCGCTAACATTTGCCCAGAAGTTACAATACAAGAATGGTATATTTATGCGACGTACACATTAAGCTATCACAACAAGGCAAAGTTTGTTTAGGACTACATTAAATGTTGTGGGTGTTAGTGTCTGATCGTAGCACAATAGTAAAATGACAGTGATTATGTTGATATCGGGAGTAAATTGTTAGAAATACAAGGTAGGAAAAGAAGATAACTGTATAAGCTAAGAGAGTAAGGACCATTTTGATGTGATGAATGGAAAATTAATTACTTCCTTGACTGCACTAATTTTACGGATATTAGTAAGCTCTTTGGTTGATCTTGGTACACAAAGTAAGGAATTGTTTCGATTGAAAAGAAATTTAATATAAATGTACTTCAAATGAACATTAAGACGGCAAATTGTAATTTGAAGTTGATACAGAGTGAAATATTCGACATGTAATACGCCTCACAGTTACAGCACATAAGTGTATCTGACGTTAGCAAAGGGCAGTGGGCGATTTCTTACGGGTTTATCAGGTGAAATGCAAACTACTTGCATGGTAACATTTTGTTAAATATCTATTGAAGTTGACATTTATTGGACAAGCCACATTGGTAGAACAACCAGTGCAAAATAAACTTATTAAAAGGGTATTTGAAGACAAACACCCAGGGGCTTAGCTAGAGAATTGGGCTCCTTGAGGAACCACAGCAATATTTAATGAGATGTATTACTAGAAATGCAGTAGGTAAATTACTATTCATAAAGCCTTTGTGTCCCCATCCATTGATTGAAATGCAAACTCTAAGTCATTTTTGTTGTTTGCTTGTTTTTCTATTGTTTTATTAACCCCGGATCCTTTACATTCGTTATTTCGTTTCACTCAGTAACTTCTCTTAATAGGATATTTCACTATAACGATTCTTTTAGCTTTATATTCGATATAAGGTTTCTGAGCAAATTAGCTGTCACTGCCTCTGTAGTGATAACCAATGAACATAATGTGCATATGGCAAAATTACAAAAAAAAATGTGTCTTGTTCAGAGAGGGACATTATTTTTGTATATGGCTTACAGACTAGGGAAATCAGTAATGCTCTTAGCATACGACAATCTGACAGGCAGGGCAGTTAGATATGTGTTATATCTGCCGTTTATCTTGTGTTGGATATTTAGGCCGCCGTGGGCGGGGGTCATTTGACCCCACAGGTGTTATAAACAGGATATCGACGAAAACCCCAAACTGCAGGGTGTCAGGGAACGAAAGTTATAAACAGGATATCGACTGAACCTGCAGGTGGTGGCTGGAAAATCGGCGTGGTCGTTCGAACCCGATAAAATCGACGCAGTGGCTCTCGGAAAAAGGGAGAGGCAGAGAGTAGCTGGGTGTGGGAGCACGGGGCCAGTTTCCCTATTGGGAACACTCTGTCGGCTCTCATTAACTCTCTCCCACTCTTCATTCTCCACCACGGCACGATGCATTTGATGCAATACAAATATATCATCATATTTTTATAAACCAAGTTCCGAGTCATCCTTTTTCTCCAAGTTCAGGATTTTCCTCCCGCGGACCAAGATGGATATACAACACTTATAGTCCATATTATATTAGCGCAATCCTGGTTGCCAGATTATTGTATATATTTGCGTGTCTGTTGTTCTCAGATCGCGCAAAGTAACAAAGAACATCCAGTTACTTGAACTGCGTATCGTACACAAACGACCTCACTCTCACTCCTATTCACAACCACTTCGATCTCTGCTTCCAGAACAAGGCACTGCTCAAAATGCTAGACTTATATCTCAAGGCTCCTCCATTCATACACTTAAGACTCCCCGAATAAGAAGTGGTAGGAGGCGACCCCCCCGTAGTAGTGAGGGTAGCTAACTCCCACCCCGTATAGAGTACACTTCTAAGAAGGGAGATAACTTGGTGGTGCTCTATTGTTACACGCCTTGGATCGGAGTTACGTCATTCTCGTCGAAGGGACGAGAAAGTAAACAAATGAAAAAATCTCGTTTGGACGAGATTTAAAAATTGGCGCGCTGAGAACAAAGACAAGACGTATGAAAATCTCGTTTCCTCGAGATTTGAAATTGGCACGCGGAAGAACAAAGGAAATGAGAAAGACAGAGCAGTAGGAGCTCAGCGACGGAACGAACAGGGACGAAAGTCTGGTACTCTCATACTCGGAGGATAGCGATTGAAACTTTGGTTTACGAAAAGAAAACGGTTAGTGTTTTGACCTGCCTAATTTGTAGAATTATTTCCATTAAAGAAGTCAGTTCTACGGATGTTGATCGAGTTTTCTCCGAGGAAATATCAGCTCCTCTTCTTTTCTCTTATCTTACGAAAGGACTAAAGGACTGTTAGGCAAACCTTTTCTTTTCCTCAACCGGAATTTTTCTCTCCCCAGAATCTTCTTGTTTTTTTATATAAACCAAAGAATTGTTGCTTCACCAAAAAAAACCCCCAGAAGTTGTGTTATTTTTCTTAAATTATCCTGTGCTGTTTCACCGTGTTCTCCCATCTGCAGTTTCTGTACGCACACCATTATTTTTTCCAATGCTAAATGCCTTATTCCCGTCTCGTGTATGAGTTGTTTGACCTTTGCCACTCGATAACCACGACAGGTGTATGTGTGCTAAAGTATCCACGCCGTGACACCTTCATTTAATTATCCAATAATATAATCAAGTGATTGTCAGACAGGAGTATATCAAGTCAGTGACGTAGCTAGTGATTTTAGGGCCCGGGTGGTGGTTTGGCTCCAACATTTAATGGGATTTGATGAAAAGGGGAAAATCTGCAATAAATAGACAGGAACTATCACTTAATTGATGAAAAACAACACCAAAGGCTGAATTATTATTCATGTAATTCATGTACATACAAATATATCCTTGTTATTGTATAATGTCAATAGAAATGCAATCGGTGAATTACTATGTGTAAAGCTTCTGGATGCCCCACCTCCATGAGGGTCCTGGGGGTGTTTTAAAATAGCCCCCTCCTGCCCCAGCTACCTCTCTGAATAGTAAAAGAATTATTAAACAAGAGAATATCAGATGTATTCATTATGATAATGAATAAATTAAACTATCACTTCATGGATAAATGAAAACAAGAGGTAAACAGGAAAACAGTTTGCGGAAATAAAATATAAACTCAGATACGTTTTGTAAAAGAAAAATAAGCCATGACCGAGGAGTAAGACAAAGAAGCTAAGTCTGAAAGTAAAAACAAATTCGTCGTTACCCAGGTGGGTGTGGGTGGTCAGAAGGTTTTCATGGGGTGGCGATTCTCCTTGGGACTGGTCAAACCATTCTAGTGATCAACATCGATCAGTGAAGAGGAAACGAAGTCCGCGATCCCAACAATATCTCCTGGCAGCAAAGTTATAGTCAACAATATAGAACTAGGTCCTCATAGCTTTTCGGCCAGGACAGGGCTGAAAATAAGCATTAGCGTTTAAGACATTGAAAATGTAATAGAGGCTGTAAATAAGAAATACTTATTGACAGAATTAGTACTAATATTAAATATACCAGACTCCAGATGATAGTGGAAAAGTTAACGGTGAATCAATAACAAAGATAAGAGCGTAGTAATCTCTAAGGCTAAGCTAATAGTAGCAGCGGTAGTAATAGTGATGCCTATAGTGATACTAGCCTTTAAGGGTCAGTCAGCACGTAAGTAAAGCTAGCGTGCTGATGATGATAGAGAAAGAAAGATGGTAATGTTAGCAATACGCATAAGAGAGATTTTTCTTTCTCTGCCTATTCCTGCGGTAGTAAAAGGGATGAAAATACATGGGTTGCAATGCATATGGTAAATATACAATGAGAATATGTATTACAGAAGATATAACAATATGGTATTTCTCAGCTGTTGAGAACAAGAAGAAAGAATGCACAATGAGTTCGTATACTATTTAGTAAATGTTAAAGAGTCCTCAGTTTGTTGAAGATGCTAAGGAAGAGAGTGTGTGTGAATGTATGAATATGTACGTACATACTCAGAGGTGGTGGCGCGTCTCTGTGTAAAGGGTGGGACCGTCATGGATTTCTCAGGCGACGAAATCTGTCTGAACAAAGAATGAAGAATGACTGTCTTCTTATAGTAAGAGGTGAATGGTGAATGTGTGGCTGTCGAAATATGGTTCGTTGAAATGTAAGGTGCCAAGAGTCCAAGAGTTTGCCAGACTTATTGTCTACAAAGGGTATAATGTTTCGAGTCAAGTACCACATTTTCGTGTCCTGAAAGTTGGTTATCTGAGAGTTGTGCTTGGAAAGATCTGGGTGTTCCAAGGGAAGATTGTGTCAAGTGGTTTCACTTGTTGACCGGAGTGTGTGAGTACAAAAATACATATGTGTCCGTTACAAGACGAATAGAAATATTACTGTAGTGGTCTGTGAGTTATTAGAACGGACATAAGTATAACATTGATGTAATGAAGTGTTTGTCGTTGCAATGATGACTGTATAAACAAAAAGGAAAATGGAGAAAGAATATACATGCTGTCTGATTAGGGGTATATATCTATATATAGCCCAAGTCTGATTTGATCGACTCTTGTCTTTAGTAAACCACAACAACCAGTAGCGTAGCTGAGGGTGGGAAGATATTTGAAAACGCCCCCGCCAATGGAGAGAAACACCCAAAAGCTTTATAAAGTATAGTTCGCATACTGCATTCCTACTGGCATTATAATACAATAACCAAAATATATTTGTACATGCATGAATTGCATAAATAATAAGTCAGCCTTTGGAGTTGTTTTTACACATGTTGGAGAGGGCCCCTCAAGGAGCCAAGCCGGCTGGACCCTAGAAGTTATAATACAATAATACAAGAACGGTATCTTTATGAGACAGACACATTAAGCTATCACAAAAAGGCAAAGTTTGTTTAGGACTAATTAAATGCTGTGCGTGTGTGTCCGATCGTAGCACAATAGTGAAATGACAGTGATTATGTTGATATCGGGAGTAAATTGTTAGAAATACAAGGTTGGAAAAGAAGAGGCAAAGGAAAAGCTGAGAGAGTAAGGACCATTTTGATGTGATGAATGGAAAATTAATTACTTCCTTGACTGCACTATTTCTACAGATATTAATAAGTTATTGGGTTGATCTCTGACACAAAGCAGGGAAATGTTTCGATTGAAAAGAGATTTAACATAAATTTAATTCAAATGAACATTAAGACGGCAAATTGTAATTTGAAGTTGATACATAGTGAAATATTCGACATGTAATACGCCTCACAGTTACAGCACAAGTGTATCTGACGTTAGCAAAGGGCAGTGGGCGATTTCATACGGGTTTATCAGGTGAAAGATTGTGCCCTGAATGGTTAACAAGCTTGTGGTGCTGTAATGAGTTCGATCCTCACTGGGTGCCACACTATTGCGGCCTTGTGTCAAACTAAACTGTATATACGCTGTGCATAGTGAAACAGAATAGACTTGATATTTACTAAGTTTATCTTTGTTGGACACACGGCCACAATAGTGGAGCAGCCAGTTAGGCTCGAACTCATTATAGTAGTAATGGTCAGCAGCACTAGCTTATTAACCATTACTACATTGATTGTAAAACTAGTGATTTCAGGAAATACTTAAAGGTTAAGGGATTTCACAAAATCAATAGTTTCACAATCTTACTGTAACGTACCCACTGATAAAATCCCTTTCAGACGTCCTGGCTAGCACGATAATCACTTCTCTATGAGAAGGGTCTCCTTTGCTATTAGTGAACTAGATATATTATTTCCTAACAAAAGAAAGCTATTGCACGGGGCTCAAAGGGCTTTTTTAGATGTGTAGGTGGTAGCCGGTTTCACGGTACACTAACTGAGCTAGTCACAAAATGGACTAGATATGTGTTATAGTCGACAAACTTTGATACAGAGCCATGTTTCTGGATTGCTCGACGAGGGTTGAGCTCACTCTTGCGTAATCGGCAAAGTGGGATATTAGATTATGGAACGAGGTTAAACAAATGATCCAGACAGCCTATACAAATTTATTAGAGCTGTACTGGCGCCAAATGTGTTTACACCAGTGATTCTCAAACGGGAGGCACTTCGCTCCCAGAGGAGAAATTCCTAGGGGGATTTTAGGCAAGGGAGCAATTTCAGTCAGGGAAGAAACGTATAATGGCAATTATAATGGCGGCAAAATTACTAGATGACAATCCAAAATGTGGGAGGGATTGAGGAAACCTTGGATCGCAAGGGGAGGAATGTTGTTGTATAGCCTCTTTTACATGTTCTGCTGACATGAGATGTCTCGTCGTTGGTTTGCTCATTTGCGGGAGGGAAGTCCTGAACTTGGAGGAAAAGGAAGACTCGAAACTTGTTTAT
>VCCN01000387.1:10212595-10223866 GCA_006491835.1 Architeuthis dux
TACATAAAGCAAATTTGAATCCTACCTGAGAAAAATACATACGTACAATGAAGTGTGAAACCTACAGAAAACAAATTTGAATCCTACTTAACAAAAATACATACATACATCCAGAATGAAGTGTGAAACCTACGTAAAACAAATTTGAATCCTACCTGACAGAAATACATACTTACATCCAGAATGAAGTGTGAAACCTACATAAAACAAATTTGAATCCTACCTAACAGAAATACATACATACACCCAGAATGAAGTGTGAAACCTACATAAAACAAATTTGAATCCTGCCTAACAAAAATACATACTCACACCCAGAATAAAGTGTGTAAGCTACATAAAACAAAAGAAACAATGGCTGAAGGATATATCTCCATACTGCTATATCATTACGTGAATTGCTGAATGTTGAGCCCAAAATACTGGCATTTTACATAGAATTATAAGCCAACATCTTTTTCTCTGTCTTTAGAATTTTCTTATATCTGTCATTCAGGAACTTAGAATGGCACCATATCTTCAAATCAAATACAGAGTGGGAAAACAGGTATAAATGTTTGTCCAAAGTTTGGATAGTCATTCCTATTTCTTATCAACGATGTTGGTAGGGGTTTATGTATTAACCCGTGTCTTTCCGTCTGTTTGTCCACAACATATCTCAAAATGTTCTCAATAAATCTCTATGAAAATATGTGGTACGTTTGGCAATGGAATTCAGAAGAAGTGCTTAAATGTTAGAGTGGGTCCAAGAAATCCTACCTACATCGTAGCTATATATCCATACCACACAATATATGCAAAAGTTCTCAACGAATTAAAAATCTTTTTCTATAGAAAGGTCATTAATATTCAAATGGTTCTTCGGGCGATTGAACTCCTTGTTGTTTGTGTTGTAAACACGACGTTTCGGCCGATCCATTCTTTGGCCCTCTTCAGTTGTAAAATACGAGTGTGATGGGGTAAAGAGAAGTATAATTTTTAAAGGGGGTTAACCCTTATGACGCAGGACCGGGTGTTTCTGTCCGGATTATTGACAGAGAACGATGTTGGAAGCAGAGAAATATCAAAGAAGCAGCTCATATCAAAATGTCGACCAAATGCATTAATCAGACAAGTGCGGAATTCAACCCGATGTGGCTTCCACTTCTCAACAGACATAAACCAGACAAGACAAAGACAGAGAAACACCCGGGCCCTGCGCTATAATTGTTAACCCCTTTAAACATTAAACTTCTGTTTACCCCATCACACTCGGATTTTACACCTGAAGAAGACCGAAGAATGGATAGGCCGAAACGTCGTGTTTACAACACAAATACCAAGATGGAGTTCAACACCAACAAAAAGAAGGAATTCAATCGTCCGAAGAACAATTTGAGAATTAATAATTGTTCTGGTCTTTAGAAAGGAAAATAGCCAAACGGAATACAACGGTGACTGTCGGCCGTGACCGTCCAATGGTTAAGAACCCTTGTTGTAGCCATAGTAAATCTGGTTCGAATCCTGGTCACAGCTAGGGTCTGTGTATTTCTTTTCTTTTTCTTTTTTCTATCATTTCTTTTTTAAATGTATTCACTCGTGTCTGTCTGTCTCTCAGTTTGTCCACACAATATCTCCAAAAGTTCTCAAGTAATTCTAATGAAATGTTGTGAAAGGGTGGGCAATGGGCCAAGAAAGAAGTGATTGATTTTTGGCATGGACCAAGGAGATTTCTCCTCTCCTGCATCGTAGCTAGATGTCCATACCGCACAATCTCCAAAAGTTCTCGATGAATTGTAAATCAATTGTGTGGAAAGGTGGGTATTGAGCTACGAAATAAGTGGTACAATGTTTGAGTGGATCACAGCAGTTTCCTTCTTCTGCATCATATGTATATCTCCACACTGCACAATATCTCCAAAATGTCTCATTGAATTCCAATGAAATTTTGTGGAAGGGTGGGCAATGTGTTACGAAAAAAGTTATTGAATTTTGGGGTGGATCAATGGAACGTTTTCTCTCCTGCATTGTAGCTTAATGTACACACGACACACTATCTACAAAAGTTCTCAATTTGTTTCAAAGAAATGTTGTGGAAGGGTGAGTGATTAAAGTTTGGGCCGGATCCAGGGATGTTTTCCTCTCCTGCATCATAGCTTTATGTCCACACCACACAATATCTCTAAAAGTACTCATTGAATTCCAATGACATTTTATGGCTGGGAAACGAGCTACAAAAGAAATGATTAAACTTTGGTGTGGATCCAGGAAATCTTTCAATTTACAGATATTTGTTAATCACCACTACCCACAACACTGGTTTATTGCTGGGTTTAGGTTATTTATGTTCTCACATTTATATGCATCTATGTATGTATCTTTTAATTTCCCTACTCATTGAGTTTTAAGAGGGGTGTTCAATATGCAATGTAAGTTTATGCTAAATTGGTCACTTGTGTTTTTTGTAAATTCTGACCTTTTTTTAGTGATCACAGCCCAGCAAAGGCGAGAAAGTAACTTATTCATTGATCACCCTTTTTCCAACTTTTTAATTGATCACCCCCAACACAGCATATATGGGTGTTGTATGTATTCATTCTTCTCTGTCCATACAGTATCTTCAAAGGTTCTCAATGAATGCTAATGACATTTTGTTGAAGGGTAGGCCATGTGTTATAGTAGAACTGATTTGGGGGAGGATCCAAACATCTTTTCACAGTTTCCTCCCCTGCATCGTAAAGTATTTTGAGTTATTCCCCTTAGGAAGGAGAGTGCTTACCAATTTTACGTTCTGGTGAGCAAACAGACATATTTGTTTTAAGAGTTAGGCAGACACATGTGTGTGGTTGACTGCAGTCATTGTAAATATATGAATAAACTGGATCTGTGTAAGTACGTCTTTTGTTTGCATGTTTAATCTGTTAATATCTGTTATTATACTAACTTTACGGGGGTGGTCTGCATGCGTGATACATACATACATACATAGATAGCTAGACCAACTTGAAAACTGAAGAAAACTATGTTGACAGTTTTGGTGACAGTTTTGGTGACAGTTTTGGTTGACGGTTTCTAATTAGTAATACACAATTCTAGCTGATGCAGTGTCAAACTCCACTCCTACTTCTATTCTGACAGAAGATTATTACTGCAACTTTTGTATTGTATATATAATAAATAAAGAGGGGAAGTGCATAATCTTTATGATAATAAAAATGTGTCCCACTAAATATATAAAAAAAATAAACATCATATTTTCGACAGATTGTCTTTCATGCTTTCTTCAGAGAAAGTAATTTCTTCTTGATCCAGGAATTGGGCACAATAACTGTTTGTGAACTGACTTTCATTTAATTTCTAGTGACAATGGGGTTTGCAGAGGTATGCGTTCTCTGAGTGCTTTCTAGTTGTGTTGGATATTTAGGCAGCAGTGGGCAGAGGTCACAGATTTGATCCCCACAGATGTTGAAAGTTGTAAACAGGATATCGACAGCGACCCCAAACTGCAAGGTGTCAGGAACCGGAAGACAGACCAGGGTTGAAAAGTCATAAACAGGATATTAACCCTGACTACAACTGCAGGCTGGAAAATCAGCGTACCCGATAAGAGAGACACAGAGCGCCCTCGGAAGCAGAGAGATCACTTATGCTTGGGATGAAGACAGGACCAATTTCCTGTTGTCAAAGGACCCGTTTGCCCTGCTTTCTAAGTCTGTTGGCTCTCATTATCTCACTCCCACTCCTCATTCTCTACCATTGAACGATGTGTCTGATGGAATAAAAATATATCCTCATAATTTTATAAAACAAGTCTCCAAGTCTTGCTTTTTCTTCAAGGATTTTCTTCCCGCAGACCCGTGGCTACACAACAGTTGTACTTATGCCAGAGAGAGCAACGTTCTGTACATGTTTAATCAAAAGAAGCGCACATAGACAGAAGTAACACTATCTATGCACTTCATGACACCGTGAAGGTACAAAAGAATGTACATCATTTATTTGTATCATATATACAATTAGATGATTTCTGTCTATGCAACCTTTTGGATTGTTGCCTTGTAGCTTCATGTTAAATGTTACTTCCTTTGCATCTTTTGTTTTTAGCCTTTTGAACCTTTTCCTTGTTATATTTACAGTCTTGGAAAGATGCCATAATAATAATGTGTTTATAAAGCCTGTTTCTATTCTCATCTCTGATTCCTTCCCATTGTCATCTTGTGCTGTTAACTGGACGTGACCCAATATTTTTTTAGTAACTCCTTCCTGGCTTCATTCAAAGATAATATTGGCTACAGATCATGAAAACTCCCCTCTTTGTGAAATGTTCTATTTAACCCTTTTCATTGTAGATTGACCAGGGTCATTCATTAAATCATACTTTTCTTTCATTAATTTCTTGTCGCTCTTGCCCAGGCTATTCAGAGGGTTCAGGGATGGGGTAGGGGGCATTTGGCTCATGTTATTGAGAATAGTGTATAGATCGGTCAGGAGGATTAACAGGGTCACCACGGGAGGCTATCTACATTACGGAACCTGGTATTCCCAGACGGTCACCCATCTTGGTACTGACAAGGCTCTAACTTTGGTGATAGTACGAGAACTGGTGTGTTCAATGCTATTTGGCCATAATATACAAAAGTCTGGACTTTTCTTGTTAACAAGTTGCCATTACCAATTTATTGTCGCTTGCAGCCAGGCCAGTCAGAAAGTTCATGGGTGGGGTAGGGGCATTTGGCTTGTGTTATTGAGAGTAGTGTATAGATTGGTCTCCTCCTCAGGAGGATTAACAGGATCACCACAGGAGGCCCTCTACATTACGGAACCTGGTATTCCCAGACGGTCACCCATCTTGGTACTGACAAGGTTCTAACTTTGGTGATAGTACGAGAACTGATGTGTTCAATGCTATTTGGCCATAACATACAAAAGTCTGGACATTTATTGGTAACAAGTTTCCATTATCTGAAAAAAATACATACCGTATTTGATGCCATATTATTTTAGCCGAGAATATTAAGAAGAAAAATGCAATTCCTTGAATTCCCCTCATTCAAAATGAACAAAAATGAACAAAGTTTTCAAGTGTGTAAGCGACACCTGATTTTAAAAAATGTATGGTAGACAATGCAGTACATATATATTCAAGTGGAAAAAATAAACAAGATTAAAATGCGAGACAGCTGCGCCATGCAAACGAAATGCATGTCATCTGCAGCTCCCATAATTTGAAATAGTGATCAATTTACATAAACAAAAAACAGAATAAAATATATGAAAAATACAGCCAGATAAGTTTCTGTCGAACGACAATATATAAAGCATAAAAAATATATATTTCAGAAATATCAAATAAATCATTAAAAATGAAGAAAAATCTTTTTTTTAAATATTGAGTATAAGATTTTCCTGTTTCTTAATAAGTAAGAGTGCCATTCCAGTAGTTCCAGAATATTATTCTAAAAAAGGTAAACATAATTAGTATCTCAAGGGATATATCTGTAAAATGTGTAAAAATCAATGAAAGAATGATTATATAAAATAAATAAATCATCAAATTAATAAAAGCTGGGGTAGGAATCATATGAAAAAAAATTAATCCACTCCAAAATTTGGAATGGAAAATTGTTTCTTTAAAAATTTGTTCTTTAATAAATAAGTATCGAAAATCTTATTAAAATTGAATAATATACTGATTTTTGCCAGATTTTTAAATTTCTCACATGTCGATTTAACGCTGAAATTGTTGTCCATTTTGTTCATACCTACTCATTTATCACTCAGTTTGCTTGTTTGTTTTTATAAATCCTTCTTAAGTTCTAGCAAATTTAGAGCTGGACAACAAAGGTTACATTCACATTTTGAGCCATTTTTTGTTGGGAAAAGGAGCATCTTATATGTGATCAAATATTGTAATCACTATATTATCAAAGAATGTTTCTTTCGATGATGCCCTCACAAATGCTTTTGCACACCAACAACAAAGAGATTAACTGATTCGTTTTTAAAGTCTTTTTCATTTGACCAGTAACTGCTACACTTTATTAATACATGCAAACCATCAGTTAAATAGTAAAATAAAATAAAAACCAGGTCTTATTAGTCATTCAATAGAAACCGTCTTCTGGCAGCACGCCATGTTGGGGACGATCAATTAAAAAATTGGAAAAGGGGGTGATCAACGAATAAGTTACCTCTCTTGCGTTTTGTTGGGCAGTGATCTCTAGAAAAGTCTGAATTTTCAAAAAAAGAGTGAATACTACCGGACTCAAACTAA
The DNA here is from genome assembly GCA_006491835.1 of Architeuthis dux. Lineage (NCBI taxonomy): Eukaryota > Metazoa > Mollusca > Cephalopoda > Oegopsida > Architeuthidae > Architeuthis > Architeuthis dux. Next base: position 10,218,849 of record VCCN01000387.1, read on the forward strand.
GGAACCGATTTAACATAAAATTACATTGTAAATTGAACCCCGCTAAGACCCTATTTTAAAAAATCAAAAATAAGGAGTAAATGTTTAAATTTTCAGCCCTTTAGCTTCATTGATGTGGCCAGGTAGAATCACTTAAAAGCTGAAGAGACCTATGCTGACTATGTTGATAGTTTTGGTTAATGGTTTCTAATTGTTTGGAATTTCTAGTAATTTTTCAGATTTGTCTCATCTTCATTATATACTGATTAACTCAGACTAGTGTCCTCATCTTGGTTGTTATAGTCACAATGTTTTGGCCTTTGTATCCTCAGCCCTTCTTCGTGTGTCTTGGAAATTCTGGGAATTTTGAACCAAAAACTTTATTTGATCCACGGTGGTAGATAGTTTTCATTCTGCTGTCCATGCCAGATGATATTTTGTATCAGTTAATTCTTCCTGGCAGGGGTGGATCCAGGGGATTTTTCAAAAGATTTTTATTAATACTGTTTTCTGAGCATCTTTCCAGTTTTAAATCTTTTGCTCTCAACCTATGACAACCTTCAAGACCCTCAGAATTTTACCGAACATTCTCTGGGGGAGCATGCCCCCAGACCCCTTCCCCAAATTTTGGATCACATACAAAACTTTTAAAACATGTTTTAAATAGACTTCTAGACAACAATTGATTTTATTAGCTGATATGCCCTGAGATGCAATTTTCAAATTTGGGAAGATGGTCAGCTCAACAAGATCACATACAAAACTTTGGAAACATGTTTTAAATAGACTTCTAGACAACACTTAATTTCAGTAGCTGATATGCCCTGGAACACAATTTTAGCCAAATCTTGGATACATAACTTTCAAAATTTTCTCCAGACTCTCCTAAAATCTCCCCTCCAGCCATTGCATATTTTAGAAGTCGGTCTGGTTCCGCCCCTGCCTAGGTAATTGCAAGCCTGTCTGCCTCTGGAGTACATTCACAGATGCACAAGAAGACAAATGTAAGCAAAAAATCAAACTCAAATTCAGTTTATTGTTAAACACAACCAATCAAAGACTTGTAACTTTTAATAGTTAAACCTTGTGTTGAAGAAGTTAACTAATCTAAGGTCTTATCCTGTCTGCAAGATAGAGCTGCATTCTCTCTACCGAGACGTTTTTGTGGGCATAAGCCCACAAAAAACGCCTTGGTAGAGAAAATATTTAAGTTCAAACCCAACCAAAAAAGCTCTACTCTGAGTAGTCGATATAGTAATTAATTAATTCTGCAATATCGACTTGATGTAAATCATTTGTACAATTCTAATTAAGCGTAATCATTTGGGTGACTCTACCACTTCAGTAATAATTAAATTACCCAAGTTCTTTAACCTTTAACTAATTGGGTCATTCACACATTCCCAAATAACAACTAACATTGATTTCCTGAAGAGGAAGGCCAAGTCTAATTTATAACTAATTACATTGTCCACAGGATATTCCAATGGCGATTTGCCATTGCCTAACCACAAATAGGCGCAAATTACAACTAAAGAAATGATCTTATATTTGCCAGCAACGGAGATGGAAAAAAATCCACTAAAGCAGTGTTTCCCTAAGCTTTTTGGACTACCTCCTCCTTTTAGAGTCCACTCAGATTGTGTAATGGTTAGCATGTCTGCCTCACACACAGAAGGTCCCTGGTTCGATTCCTGTTATGAGTGAAGAGTATGGAAAACTATTTATTACGACACTCAGCAGCTAATTGAATATACTCTAAGCTGTGTGATTAGGTGGAGGTATCCCTTCAGTGGACTTGCATCCTGCCAAGGGGGTGGTCATAAAAACTTGTGGAATAAAGTCCTGGTCTCAACCAGACTTGAAACTTGCAAGGATCACTAAGTTGACGCATGCAACAGAAACCAGGTCTTCGTCACTGGCCTCCATATTCCACTGGGAGTTGTCTCTTAAGAGATGGGACACTTTACCTTTTTTACCTCCTTTTAGAGCATATATTTCATCAGCACTCCTCCTATAAAGTCGGTCAAAAATGATACATTGAAAAACATCATTCAATATTTCTTTTAGATTTTAATTATTTAAATAAGTTAATAGAAGTCTTTAAATCAGAAAAACAGAATATATTTTAACTCCAAACAGATGTACTGTAAAATCATCTTTTCACATGTTCAATTTTATGCATATCATGTCGATTTGTATTCTTCGCCCCTTGCTCCACCAACACCCCTTTGCCTTCCATCACTCCCCTTGAGTCTTCCAGGGCCTCCAAGGGGGTGGTAGCACACACTTTGGGAATCACTGCATGTGAGCCACTAACTTGAAAGTCTATTAAAAAAATTAACTGCACCAACACTTCTGTGGGTTCTCACATTTCACTGCACAGCTCCTGGAGCTATAAAGCATTGGATATTTCTATGGTGTATATAAAAGTATTGAAACACAATTTCTTTTATGGTGTTCAGTAAAAGCTTGTAAGAAGTTAGTTGGGGATGTTTTAGACATCAAAAAATAAGCTTAACCACAAAAGAAGTGTTTTAGAAGCTTGTAAACACTTCTTTTGCAGTAGGGATGTTTTTGAGCGATCAAAAAGATCTACTTTTTGATCTCTTAAAACATCCCTAACTAACTTCTTTCATTACTATGTGTTACACAACTGCAAACACACACACTCCCAAACCTTATTTATCAGTTCATAAGATATATCCCTATTTAAAGAAAGATAAGAAGCCTGTGAGATAAAAGGAATTCCAACAATACATTCCAAACCGTGTTATACAAGATTTAACATGCTTTATCTTTGACTGTCATTATATAAGTGTTGAACTCTCATTCCCCATCTAGAATCCCAAAAGAATGAAGTATGCATGTGTATGATCTCAATATATGGTTTCAGTGGTTACAGAATATAAACTTTTATTTTCCCCAGATTCAGATGAAAAGTTAGATTAAAAGCTTTCATCTAAAAATTCTTTATTCTGAAAGTAAATGATCTGTATTTTATTTGCTATAATTTCGAAACATCTATTTAATCTCTGTATGCTTCAGCTATGATGTACATAATGGGAATGTTGGGGATTATAAGTTGAATACATGGGGTTTAATAGATTGAGAACTCTCCTTTCAAGAGACTGTTTTCTAGCGTTCTTTATTACAAGCCTGCGTGACTGTATCCTCTTCCCTCAACTCTCTATTCCTACGATTTTTATGAATATGAAAATTATGTATCTCTGATTTAAAGGAATGATTCAAAATCAGCACCAATCAGGGCTGGCCCAAGGTACTGGCAATACAGGGAGTTGCTCAAGAGTTAAGTGCTGAGCCACCTGTCATGTGTCTGAGACAGCAGGATTTTAAAATACAATTGGAAAAATGGTATAATGAATAAATAAAACAGAATAAAAACAGTAAAAATAAGAAAATTCCATGATGTGAAGTCAGATTTTTCAGGAATATCTGATAGTTAATTCTTTCTGTTGTGGTAAAACTAAGAGAAACAATTGGCAAAGGACATTTTCATGACAGACATGCTCATCATAAGACAGCAGATTATATTAGAGAAACAAAACGGAGTCAGAGATATCATGAAAACCAGTAGAAAACTTAAATGGTAATGGGCTGGTTGTTTTGCAAGAATGTCAGACAACTGCTGGACATCATGACTCACAACATGGATCCCCAGAGATCATATGAGAAACTGTAGCCGGCAAAAAATAAGACGGCATGACGAACTAGACAATTTGATAAAGTATTGGTTCTGCGACGCCCATGATAGAGTGGTCTATATCCAATGACGGACGCTAAAACGCTAATGATGATAATTATAATGAATATAAATTATTGATATTTAGTATCAATCAGTATAGAATAGCACCTATATATATTTCTATATATATATTTTTTCTCACTGTAGAACATAAATAGATAAAATAATATTATACTTTAAAGCATATATGGCAACCATAGGCCTGTGGGCCAAATTTGGTCAGCAGCAAAAATGTTTGTGGCCTATGACCAATCTAGGCGTTTATATAAAACCGTATATAATTTTTTTCAGAAAATCAATTTTATAATTTATATTATAAAATTACTATTGTTTTGGCTTCACAAATCAATAATATAATAACTGTAACTCATATTTTTACTTACAATAGGAGTTCAAAATATTGCGTATGTAAATTTAACATTTTTGAAGTGAATCTGTGGCCCTAATAAAGATAAAAAATGTCTTAAGAACAAAAAGCTTGCACCCTATGCCTGCTTTAAAGGGTGCCAATGTTCAGCCTGCCTGGGGTGCCAGGAACCTTAAGGCTGGCCCTGACACTAATCCCTAGTTTTAATCTTTGTTTAGCTTTACACACAAAATAAATTTTGCAATCCGATTAATTAATGACATCTTAGCCAGAAAACAGTTTAGAATAGATTTTGAGGATGTGGGATTGTCCTGGAATCAGGATCAGTTTTGTCATTTCCTTCAATTATTCAAGTCAATTGTTATCAACTCAGGAGTGGCAAGCAGTTTGAATTTTAGCTGAAACTCCACCTATCCCTTTTATACAAACATCCCTAGGAAAAGCATGAATCCAAATCTCCCTGCACCTTCCTATCTCCAAACATCTTGATCATGGTGTTGTTGTTGGTATTTAAAAAATGTTTTTGCCCAAGCAGTTGGGCGGGTGGGGGAGGTGGGGGTCCAGACCATCTGGGTCCATGCCTACTAAGTGGCCCCGACAGTTGCAGCAAAAATGGGTGTTCTACCTAACATTGTCCTTGAAAGATGGAAGACAGTGACTAATTAAATCCAGTTCTGACAACATTAATCTTACAAGATATTTCAGTGGCTATTTTACAAAGCCTTAAGAATATATAAGAAGCAACTGGATGCAATCCATTTAAGGAATCGAAAATTCGCCCTCAATTGCAGAAACTCTACATGATGGATAGTTTATGATGGTCTCCAGCCAAATTAATAAATAGTATTAATGGTGCACATCATAGACTAGTGAACTTAAAACTATTGCTTTTATTTGATTCCTTTG
>VCCN01000387.1:10242840-10254649 GCA_006491835.1 Architeuthis dux
CCATATAAAAAGATGGTATTATTCTTTGATGGTAACAGGGTTGCCATTTAAGATATATTCTGAATATATCCATTTGCACCATCCTGGAAATATATCCTTTTGTCCTCCACCCCCAGAAAAGTGGCAGCGGATATCCATGATAACATCACATTATTTAAAACTATAAATAATGTGATTTTTCTTTTCTATATTATATAGGATGAATTCATGTTTCTATTTTTCAAAAATACATCGTGGAAATGTTATGGATACTGCATTTCCAATATAATTCTTGTTTTATTGTCTCTTTTGACATCATGCAGAGGTTACAACTTTAGACTTATTGAAGATCATTTTTCTGGAGTAAGTACCAAGTTAAACTGACAATTACAAAATCTGTTCTCTATATCAAATTGGCACACAGCTTTCAGGAAAATATGAAACAAAAATCGATTGATAATTTTGATAAATAGAAAAACTAAAGTAATGTCTTTTGAGTTCATATCTTTTGATCCCCAGTCAAGTTTATAAGCTACTCAAAACATATGTCTGTCTTTGAGATGTATCTGTTATTGCTCACCCCCAATATGGTATTCTGCCAAAAGATGTTGTTCACATGACAGTTTTTATTGAGTGACTGACTAGACCTGTTTTTCTTTATTGAATGTGGAGCCATATTAATTTCCAGTCAAGCCGAAGGGCATAGAGCTCTACAGCATGTTCTCTTCATGATGTTACAGTAAGATTGTGAAAGTAGTGATTTTCTGAAATCCCTGAACATTTCAGTAATTTCATGAAATCCCTAGTTTCACAATCAGTGAGGTGATGGTTAACAAGCTTGTGATGCTAACCATTACTACTGTAACGAGTTCGATCAGTACTGGATGCACCATTACTGTGGCCTTGTGTCAAACTAAGCTGTATATACACTGTAAATACTGAAGTAGAATATACTAGATAATTACTATGTTTAGTTCACTTTGACACATGGCCACAGTAATTACAGTAATAATAGTCAGCATCACAAGCTTGTGTAATGAAATTCATGAAGAATGACAATTTCGGGTGATAGTATTGGCACTTGCCCCCAAGACACCATATCAGGTTCCAGGCTAGAATATAGACCAATGTCTGACTGAGGGAGAATGTGTTTGACCAATTAGAGTATTTTTTAGGGCACTGTGATTTTAAATCGGGGGTTGGTTAGTCAGTTGGGTACACAGCAGCGATGGGTCAACAAACTAGGAGCTTGACTCCTCACCCATTAGGGTGTGGGAGAGAAGGGAGGAAGAAGCGAAATGCAGCCCAAGCTATTATTATAATTTAAAATCATGGCACCCTAAACATACTCTGATTAGTCGAATGCATTCACTTTGTTCCCCCAGTCAGCCGTTTGACCTATATTCTAGCCCAGAACCTGATATCCTCCAGCTGAGCGCAAAACCCAATAATACTATCCCCCAAAATGCTAGTCTTCTGTACCTCCTTCCTTCAGCAAGCAAACACATGAACACATGACCCATGTGTATTTCATTACATAATTGCCACCGGAACTTTAAAGTTATCGACCGTATTCTTTTTATCCATAACCACTTTCGCTAAAAGCTTTTTCATACAGCATATACCAAGAGCTACGATTTCTATAAATTTCAAGTGGCAATTACTAAGAATAAGAACTACATTTGAATAAATTGTTCTCTTATTTTTGACAGGTACTGTATATGGATTATGTAGAAACCTTCCTGATTGTGATAATTAACATGAATAGTAACAACACCAGTTGAGCTAGGTTAACCTTTATGTTGGTTTAATTGTATTACTTTTCATTAAGAGATTTAGATATTCATCTTCAATCTAATCACAAATGGATATCTCTGCTGCAACATATACCTAGACAGATGCACTAACACAACTTTCATAATTACAAATGTATATACCAACATAATTACAAAATGAAAAATTCACATGTGTGCATAGATATAAGAAAAGATATATGCACTTGATTTCCCCTGTGGGTGTCCAATATATAAGTGAGATAAAGTTTCACACAAACATGGGAATTTGGCTAATTGAAAAGAAACATGGCACCAACAGGAGAGATGTCAATTGAAACAATGGAAAGGATTATAAAACTTTGTTAAGAAGTAAATCCAACACAGTGTGTGACAAAAGGTGTTAGTTGTTCCCAGTCTGCTGTGTGTAAAACTTAGCGCAAGTATATGGGAAGGTTATAAAAGGAAAACATATGGTTAGACGACTGAAGATGTCAAAACATCAGGCTAGAAAACTCAAAGCAATATACCTTGAAAATAAAAAATGCACAACAAAACAAATGAAAAACAAATGGGCAGAACCAGGAGACAATGTTTGAGACAGAACTGTAAGAAATTGGTTGAATGAAATGGGATTTACATACAGAAAGGCCAAAGGAAAACCAGCACTAAGACCTAAAAAGAAGAAAACAAGGTAACAGTGGGCTAAAGAGAAGCAATCATGGTGTGTGGATGATTGACTCTGCATAGGCCAAGGCCATAATGCTGGAACTTTTGTCTGGTGCCATTTCAATGAAACATATTTCCTCACTCATTTATGATATGGGGTTGCATGTCAGGTAAAGGACCGGGAAGGTGTCAATCATTACCTCTATGGTCAATACACAGGTGTACATAGAAATTTTGGATGCCTTTCTCATTCCATCGATAGTAAATAGCTTTGGTGATGATGGAGTCATTTTTCAGGATGATAATGCATCTTGCCACAGAGCAGAGTGTTAAAACCTTTCTTCAGGAAAGGCATATCAACTCAATGATATGGCTAGCAAACAATTTATGAAGGACATTTTTAAAAAAAAGGGTCCATGACAAGGCTCCAGCCTGTTAAGATGATCTGTCAACCGCTATTCAATAAAGCTGAAACCAGCTTGATGGAGAGAATTGTTTTTCATTAGTGAAGTCCAAGCATCAAAGAATTCAGGCCATCATAAAAGCCGAAGGAGGTGTAACAAAGTACTAAATGGGATTTTTTGGTTCATGATTCCATAACTCTTTCCTCAACATTGAGTGATTCCATAAATTTTTACCTATATTTCATCTAGAAAAAAATATCCCATTAGTTAAAATAATTGCATTTAATCTGTATTTTTCAGAGCCAAAATGACATTCCACCCATTTGATGGGATTTCATTAAAATAATGATCTCTTCTCCCCATAAAATCTAAAGATTTTATCATGAAGCACATTACGGCAAGTTTGAGATATGTTACATTTGATGGGTTGTCATTTGAGGTATGTTACATTTGATGGGATGTCATTAAAATAAACTTACCATGATGATATGTTATTATAATATTTTCCCCCATACATTCCAGTCTTCTAAAACCTGTTTTGTAGATATGTTTCAACTTCAAAAAAGTAATCACTCTTCCACTCCAGTGTTCAACAATTTCAAGTTTTTTCAAAATTCTAATTATGTTTGAAAGAAGATTAGGATACAAGGAATGAATATAAGTAGTGGTAGTAACGAGAGTTTACTTAAATTATAAAGATACTTGAGTTTGTATAATTAACATGCTTATCCAAGATAAGCATAATTGATCAATTTGTGACATCTTTAAACAGCGTGAACACAAACTGTTATCACGCATTAATGTAATTATGGGAATGTGTATTTGAGTAGATGCTTTTCAAGATATTATAATGAAGTTTTTCCCAGTGTAATGCTTTTCTGAAAGACATTGACAAGGAGTACAAAATGTCACAAAATAATATGCAACCATCTTAGATCATTACCTGGGAGGAATTTTATAAGGCATTGCAAAGCTGTTTTTTTTGCCTCTGCCTACACACGCCCTACACAAACACCTTTGTCTTTTAGCTATCCTGTTTTCATCTGCTATAACCCTTTTAGCATGCCATACTATATTCGCTTGCTGGTAAACGATAGATAGTAAGTTTTATTGAGGTGGCTTATTTTCAAATTAAAAATAAAAACACATATAATAATTACTGATGTGTTTGTATTTGTTTTATTTTTAAACACTGCTACCCACAACACTGGTTTATTGCTGGGTTTAGGTTATTCATGTGTTCTGACATTTATATCTATCTATGTATCTATCTATGTATCAGACTTTGCCCACACCTAACCGTTCATAGTAGAAACTTGAGATTTTGCACACACACTCCCCTCAATGAGTAGGGAAAATGTTTTCTTTTGTTTTTTGAAAATCTTTTGAAAATCCCCACCTAAATAGGTTTTTAGAGGGGGGTTCAATTTTCCATGTAAGTTTCTTCTAAATTGTTCACTATTTTGTGTCCAGCAGCGTTCATGTTTGTTTTTTGAAAATTTAGTGCCCAACAAAAACGGAGGGGGGTAACATATTTATTGATCACTCTTTTTTCCAACGTTTTTATTTGTTCACTCCCAACACAGCATATATGGGCGGTGGTGATTCTTAATTTCCCTTGGAGTGCTAGTTTTATTTGTTTTCTGTCATGCTGAAGGAAACTGATTTATAAAATTAATTAGAACTGCTGCAATTTGAACTCTGACGCAGACCATAGCAGCCTGATAACTTACCAATAAGCCAAGTGTACACTGATGACATGGTGTTGAAATTTTAAGCATTACGTATACAGCCATACGTATATACATTGGAGAAAGGGGACAATACCTCAAGGCAGCTAACGGCCTAGATGGGCAGAATATCAAAAACAAAATCAACCAAAAAATCAGCCTTTTTGACAACACGGGTACACTAGTATTTAAGAATAATGTAGCTATATTGTAGCAGAATCTAGCTATTTTGGAGCTAGCATAATATTTTGGGGTCTACCATCCACCCGTGTTATAATGCAAACTGCACTGTAAAAATGCATTATAACGGTGCAGGCCTATGTTGTGTTGGTAGCAATTCAACGAAATAAGTAACACTGGTATGCAACAAATTTTGATCAGGCGTGGTGTTGTGCTGTACTTTATATAATTTTGGATGCTGATTCTGAAAATGTAATCCGTCTTCTTGTATCACTTCTATTTTTCATGATGAGATAGGGGGTCCAAATCTGAACATCTTTAGCTTGTCCTTCAGCATAGTATCTTGTTTGTATATTAGTCAGCAGGGCCTACTGTGCACCCCCCTCCCATGATCCTACATTTAGGGTACTGAAATATCCCTTTGGATGTCCTCTTTCCCAAAATAAAAGATGTGAAGAACTATCTCATTTACATAAAACAAAATGGCCGCTAGCATACACCAAAAAACAGAGAATTTCATATCTCGTCTCCCAATTGACATATCTTTAAAAGGCTAAATCATGGTTTTCAGACATGAGGAATTCAAAATTACACTTTATTTTACCAATTTATAGGTATTTCAGGATTTTATAAGGAAATTTCAAGTATACTTTATAGGCCAAATTGTGGATTTAATTCATAAAGGAGATATATACATATATATATCGTTAGAAAGAGAATTCTATCGGCTTTCCAACAGTATATGTCCACAATTTGTATCTGTTGGGATTAAAAGGTTACAGCCCAAAACATGATGCTAAGTATTCAGCATCTTATGAAGAAAACTTCAAGTACACAATCCAAAGTCTATGGATCATAGAATTAATGGATTTTGATGGAAGTATAGACATATATATATCGTTAGAAAGCAAATTTTATCAGCTTTCTAACGGCGTATGTTCCCAATTTGTATCTCTTGGGAACATTTTGGTACCCTAAATGTAGGACATGGGGTGGTTGCACGGTAGTCCCTGCTTGGCCCCTGGACTATATATTATACTGCATTGAAAAGTGTAATGTTTTTATATTCTATTCATCCATCTAATGTATCTCATGATTTAAATGAAAATAAATGGCAAGCAACTCATCTGATTGTAGCATACTGTAAGCTTAGACAAAGCCTCAATCTGATAATGGAAGTGACCAGGCAAAGTCTCATTTCCGGTAGCTACGATCAGTCTTTTTGACCAGCAGCCATCAATCTAAACATATGTGTCTTTGTCTCTCTCTCTCTTCTTTTCTTATACAGCTAAATACGGTTTTAACCAAATGCATTTTTAATCAACACAGCTAAACACAAACTAACAAACCAAACAACAACAGCAAAGACATAACAAAACGTTCAAACTGATACACATCTTGTTTTCATTTAACCTTCACCCCTATTGCCTCATATACAGTAGAACTGAAAACAGAATGTCTCCATCATAAAAACAATGAGACTTGCTAGAGTGAGACAGAGTCAAAATTGTTCATCTGCATCAAAGATTGGTCTTATAAAGTTGTACTGCAACCTTCATGAGAAAAGAAAAGTTCAAATTTGTTGGCAAAGTCTGTATGTGACAACAGAGAATTGTGATGTCTCTATTGCACCTTGCACCAACAGCTTTGCCCTCAGGCAAACCATTTCCTCCCTTGGGAAATTGCACAGTTTATTCTTTGAGGAAAGCAGAGATTCCCCATTGAGTGCTTGAAGTATTTCCATGATTTTCAAGATGAATTTATTAAGAAGCATTCAAACATCTTGCAAGCACAATCCACAGGACACTGCATAGAATTTGCTTTGTTAAAAGGATTCTTATGGAGATGGAATAAGACTTAATAAAACTATAACTCCCATCATTAAAAGTATCTGACTCTATCAAAAAGTTATGTATAAAGTAATAACAAAGATGAGAGGAAGAAGCGTAGTAATCTCTCTAATAGTGAAGCTGTACGTAGCAGCAGTAATAGTAGTGGCTGGCTAGAAGCCTTAGTGACTGACTGCCGATAATAGACTAAGGTGCTGATGAGACTAGAGAAAGAAAGAGGGTAATGTTAAAGATGCGCGTAAGATTTATCTTTCTTTCTCTGCCTGTTTCGGCAGTTATAACAGGAATGAAATTACATGCATTTGCAAGGATACAAGTTTGAATATGGTAACCAAAATGCAATGTAAATAAAGAAATACAAAATACTCTGCAATGATAATGAGTATATTTATTACAGGAAAATATAACAAAAAGTAGTTCTCAGCTATGAAGAAGGAAGGAATGCATTTTAAAGTTTTCATATTCTACTTGGTAAAAGTGTCTGTAGTTTGTTGAAGATGTTAGAAAACAGAGTGTGTGTGTATGAATGTGTATGAATACGTACATACATAATCAAAAGTCGGAACAGCCATAGATTTGTTTAGGCAAACAAATATGGACTGAACAAAGATGAAGATAGCTTGGTCTTCTTATAGTAAGAAGTGTGTGGTGGAGTGTGGCTGGTCAAAATTGAGGTGTGTTGGACTGTGTATCATCAGGAGTCCAAGATGGAAATGTGAGGTGACAAGGAACATGATTTTGCTAGACTTCCCGTCTGCAAAGCATACTATGTTCTAGTAATTATGGATTTCTCATGTCCTGAAAATCTGAAAGATGAGATAACCCAGTTTTCTCGGAATAAAAATCTGGATTGTTCCAAAGGAAATTGAGTCAAGTTGGGCATTTCATATTTTGGAAACAAATGGGAACTACAGTGAGTAGTAAAAGTATCCAATGCATTTTAAAAAATGTATTTTAACATATTTATACACCTTCAAATGTTTAAACCTGTTTCAGTATTAATCACCACTACCCACAACACTGGTTTATTGCTGGGTTTAGGTTATTCATGTGTTCTGACATTTATATGTATCTATCAGCTTGTTTTGTTAATTTCCATGTTTTGCATCCACAGAATTAATAAAACGAGCTAAAACCAACTTAGAATCGCACAAAGAGCCTTGGAAAGAGCAATGCTAGAAATAACTGACTTATGGATGCAAAACATGGAAACTAACCAAACGACCTGAAAACCAGCTTAGAATAGCACAGAGAGCCTTGGAAAGAGCAATGCTAGAAATATCTCTAAGAGATAGAAAATGATCAACATGGATCAGAGGGAGGACTAGAGTGATGGTTATTATATACATATTTAAGCAGAAAGAGTGGAGATTGACTGGTCAGCTAGCAAGAAGAGATGACGATAGATAGGGGGAAAAGGCTAACATTTTCCACCCAAGAAACTTAATAAACGATAGCCTTAAGGGGTCACCAAGGAAATGGGATATGTCTTACCAAAGTGTGCATGGAAGGCGATGGGAAAGGCTTTTGTCCAGCAGTGGACTTATAACAGCTGATGATGATGATACTGATGTATCTATCTATGTATCTGGACTTCGCCCAGCCCTAACCATTCATAGTAGAAACTTGAAATTTTGCACACACACTCCCCTCAATGTTTATTTTTGCTTTTTGAATAGGTTTTTAGAGGGGCGTTCAATATGCAATGTAAGTTTATGCTAAATGTGTTTTTGAAAATGCAGACCTTTTTTAGTGATCACAGCCCAACAAAAGGCAAGAGAAGTAATTTATTCATTGATCACCCCTTTTTCCAACTTTTCAATTGATCCCCCCAACACAGCATATACAGGTGGTGGTGATTCATAATTTGATTTGAAAGGCTAGTTTTTTCTGTGTTTTTTAAATTTTTTAATCCTCGGTCTCAAATCTGTCAAATTAACGTTTTGAAATGTATCAGATACATTTTGCACTCAATGTATGTGCTTACTAATTCTCTGTTGCTGGACCTCTGATAGTTGGGTGCAGCTGGTGCATCTTGGGTAGACCATTTCCAGCTTTAAACGGTTAACTTGGTTTCAGCTAAAAACCAATTGGCACTAAAAGAAATACTCTTACACATCATAATCCCTTCACTAATACACATTTTCCAACCAAGAAACTTAATAAACGAAAGATATAAGCCGTCACCAAGGAAATGAGACATGACTTACCAAAGAGTGCATGTGAATAACATTAGTAACTCAAAGTTCATCAACCCTCTTCCAGTTAATAGTTGTAGCAGATCAAATAGTGAAGTGTGGAGAAGTTGTTCAACATTGACAACTAACATATCATTACTCTGGTATATATTCACCCTCTTCCATTCTCAACCTTGTTCATTGCATTGCAAGGGTGGGTGGAGAGGCAGAAGTATTTCAATTTCATTATTATTTGGTTCCAGTGGACAGCAATTGATTCCTGGCCTTCTTTATCCAAACATCAAAAGAGGAAAGGCAATACAACTCAAGAACATGTTAAAACAAGTGAAATCATCAAATTTTATTGGTGTGAAAGGATGCCAAAGAAATAATAATCTGAAAGCGTCATGGTCATATGTACCAACAAGCAGTCTGGAGTGTCCTCTTTTTGGGAAATGGCAACCCTAGGAAGAGGGAGGGGCCTGAAAATAGCTTGTATCCTCTTATGAAATTCCTCTCGGAGGCCCTGGTTGCTGCTTTTGTAGATTATTTCACAGATTAATTTTATGGTGAGCTCTGTTAGAAAATATCTTCTATTGATAGTTAATCTCAAAGCCACTTCTATTCTGGAAAGTATTGCTTGCTAAACTTCATGAGATCAAAGATTTTTTTCTCTTCTGTTTCTCAATAAAAAAGTTTGTTTTTTCTTCTAGAAAAAGTACTTGAGATATTAATTCCTATCAAAGACTAACTTGGCTGAATATTGCTTAAAGATCATTGGCCTAGGTTCACCCAGTGTTACTAGGCTATTTTTGCCCCAAAACAGATGTTGAATTCAGGGCCTGTCCTAGGGTCCCTAGCCCCCTGGGCAAGCTGGATTCCAGCACCCATTAAAATATGGTATCATATTCCTAAAAAATCTTTGTTCACATTGAGGAATTTTCTTGGTTTGATTGTTTTTAATTTGTTTAATTTATTCATTTTCCAATTTTTGTATTTGAAAAGACCAACTGTCTCAGACACATAACAATGCCTTCTAGCATTTGCGCTTGTGTTGCCGGTACCTAGGGCCAGCCTTAGTTGAAGTTTAATAACAGAAGTCTAGATGCTAGTCACTGCTGAAATAACATTGTGCATCCTAGTAGAGATGAATACTTTAAAACTGGCTTCTAATTATAGGAAATATTCTAATGACTAATTTTCTCTATTGGTAGTCACATCTTGGTAGTCACAGATAAAAGATACAAACAAATGTCATGTGTTCAATAGTAAGAAAACCTTGAACGTACATTTTAAACATGCAATATTTGTTTACACGTCAACATGTTTAATCATTAGATTACTGACAAAATAATTGCTGTATAACTAACCAGTCAAAACACTGTTAAAAGTATAAATCAACATGTCTGGTTAGTCACTCAATAGAAACCGTCATGTAACCAATGTCTTTTGGCAGCAAGCCTTGTTGGGAGTGATCAATTAAAAAATTAGAAAAATTGTGTGAGCAATGAGTAAGTTAGTTCTCTCGCCTTTTGTAGGATCACTAAAATTGAAATCGAAAAAAACAAATATGAAAACTGCCAGACACAAACTAAGGAACCAATTTAGCATAAACGTACAATGTAAAGCGAACCCTCTCCATAGAACTTAATATCGGCGAATTTTCAAAAAATAAATAAAAATGTTTTTACTAGACATAATAAGGAGTGCATGTTTAAATTTTCAGCCATTTAGCTCCATTGGTGTGGCTTTTAGCCAGCCAGCCAGCCAGCCAGAATCACTTAAAAACTGAAGAAACCTATGTAGACCTATGTTGACAGTTTTGGTTGATAGTTTCTAATAATACGTCTATCTTATGCCAATTTAGACAAAGTCAGATAATGGTTTTTGATGATTTAATTTGTCATGAAGATTATAGTTATTGAAAGTTTTGTGGCATGGTGTGTAAAAATGTTGCTTTAGAAAAATCAGATGCTTCTGTGTTACAAATGTGAAATTATTACAACTATTATGGATTTCCAAAATCAAAATTAATCATTTTTGAAACTTTTGGGGGGATTCACAATTTTGATCAATGACATCTGTCTTATTTCAATTTCTGTGAGCGTTTGCACAGAAACAACATTCTTAAAATATGTCCTTTACAACTTTCAACTGGTGAAAGTGGTCAATGAAATAACATTACAGGTAGGGTCAGCCCACCCATTAGGCAAACCTAGGTGGTTGCCTAAGGGGCAAAGATCCTAGTGGCACATGGAACCCTTGCACCAGCCCTGATCACAAGTATTCTACAAAGGAATATGGACTTTATTATTGGCAGTTGAAAGTGGTCAATTCTGATGAATGTATAAAGAATTGCCCCATTTATCCACTTTTCTCAGCACTTCTCCTTGCCTACGTATATTGTTCCCATGATGTTTCAGCCAATCCATTCTACACCCTTTTTCAAGTAAATGTACTATCTGAATGTAATGTTAGTAACACAGAAATATTTTTTTCTCGCAATAACAGCAACACTTCTAATGTAGTATTCAGGTGTATTTGTTTCCTTTCCCTGTTAGGCCAGGATTTCCATACCCCATCGCTGATGAGTAGCAGAAGCCATATTGGGTTGAATTCTGCACTGGTATGACTTATACACTCAGCTGACATCCTGTTGTATGCTGCCTTGATTTTTCTCACTTCCCAATGGTGTTCCTTGTCTATAATGTGGACTTCTTCCCAGGAAAAGAATCAAAAACACCTGAATCCAACATTATAAGCATTGCTGCTATTGAGAGAAAGAATACATTTCTGTTTACTACCATTACATTCAAATAGTACACCTGTAGAAGGCCATAGAATAGATTGGCTGAAACGTCATGTGAACAACATAAATAGAAGGAATTTGATCGTCTGAAAAACTCTTTGAATGTTAATGACCCTTCTCAAAATCATAGTCAATAACCTAAATTCAAGCTCTTCAGTCTGTAATAACTCTTTCGCAATAACCATCCTATTTCACTTTCACTTTTAACAATAACCACCCTATTTTCATTTTCACTTTTA
>VCCN01000387.1:10308669-10319850 GCA_006491835.1 Architeuthis dux
GATTATTTTTGTGAATAGTTTATATATCTTAGGTAATAGTGTTACCAAGGTCATGCTTATCTCCTTTCTTGTGTCAAAATGAGTCGGTCCCAAACAATTTATCTAAAATAAATAAAAATATACTTTGTATTCATTTTTTATAATGTAAAGTTGTTTCTAACACTGAATTAAACAATATAACAATGAATTTACATTTCTTTATAATTTGCTTAATGTTATCAGCCTCTTATTGTTATCTAAAGAATCCTGTCCTAAATATGATCACTGGCTTCCTCTCCCTATAATCAAAGAAATGATAGAAACAGATCAGAATTGGCATCTTTTAAATTAAAATCGTGCAGAAATTTCAAATTAATGCCCAATTCATCATTTTTAATTTGACAAAGCAAAGAATTAGGTGTGAAAACCTAGATTCATTCTTAGTTCGTAGTCTTTCCATGAAAAGAATAGTGAAGAAATTTCAATTCATTAAAAATTAACAGAATAAAAGTGAGAACAGAATTGAATGATTTAGAAATACCTGATTCCAACATATGAATTAAATTGCAGTCAATAATAATCAGCCTCTACTCATGAATGTTATTTCTTATTTATTTCAAAGTTTTAAATCAAAGCTGAATTCCAGTATATTAAATGCCAGTCCTTCACTGAATTCCTGCTTGGTTAGCCTCATTATTCATACAATCAAATACTTTTGCGAAGCAGTTAATAGGAAAGAAAATCGATTTTCCACTAATAAATAAATCTTTATCTTGAGTAAACAATGAAATACAGGCAAATCTTGTTATAAATACTAGTTTCTGTAGAAGGAAAAACGGTCAAATCATGGGCTTTTGCAAACTATCCTGCTAATATAATTTGAGTTCAAGCCTACGTATAAATGTATAAAATATTTTCTCATGTAATTTCCACCAGTTAAGCTCAGTTTATTGCATATTCATAAATTATTCAATTCTCAGATTTTCTGATTATTTGATTAGCTTTAATACCCATTACTATTCAATACAGAATGAAAAAAGATTTCATCCAGTCAAGAAAAATTATGAGCAAAAAAGAAAGAAAACAGAAACATTTTTAGAGTGTTTTTACAAAAATGTTTACATCACAATGTTGTTTCAAAATGTTTAAAATGTCCATGACATAGGAAGCATCTGAAGAATTACAAAACATATTAACGGATCTAAATAGGGAAAGTAAAAAAGTAGGCTTAAGATGAACAGAACAAAGACAAAAGTAAGATAGGGGGAGAGGCTCTAGAACAGGTTGATGAATACATCTACCTAGGACAGGTAATAAAGTTAGAGAAAGACCATGACAGCAAAATAAAACGACGCATAACGATTGGAAGGTTGGAAAGCATTTGGTATGAATAGAGACATTCTGAAGGGCACCTTGCCAATGTGCTTAAAGCGTAAAGTATACAACGGTTGTATAATACCAACCATGACTTACGGATCCGAAACATGGAAATTAACAAAACGAGCTGAAAACCAACTTAGAATAGCACAGAAATCCATGGAAAGAGCAATGCTAGGGATAACTCTAAGAGATAGAAAAATATCAACATGGATCAGAGGGAGGAATAGAGTGGAGGATATTATACAGATAATTAAGCAGTAAAAGGACTTGAAATTTTACACACACACACTACCCTCAATTTAGGTGTGGGGGGAGGGGGTTCAATTTTCAATGTAAAAAAAATGTAGGAATAACTCTAAGAGATAGAAAAAGATCAACATGGATCAGAGAGAGGACTAAAGTGAAAGATATTATGCAAATAATTAAACAGCAAAAATGGAGATGGGCTGGTCATCTAGCAAGATGAAATGACAATAAATGGGGCAAAAGACTAACCGACTGGTGCCCACAGGACAATACACTCAGTAGGAAAAAACCAGATACAAGACAGAGAGATGAGATAGAAAAGTTTGCCAATAAGATGTGGCTGATGATGATGATTACTTTTTCATTTTGATCTTTGTGCAGTGGCTAAACTTTTGGATATATATGTTGTATATGCTTCACATAGATATTACACTTCAATTACTGTGTTAAAATATTATCTCCACTTAAAGGTGATAATTGGCTGAAATCGCTAACCTTAAACACTGAATCATTCATAAAAGTTGAGGGCAGTTGAGTACTACAGTAACAAATCAAGTACAGAATCACTGAATCAGAATTGATAGCTTGCAAGCATTTAGTGCAAGGTCCTTACAATTGAAGGGCTCATAGCAAATGCTACTTTTGATACATAGTTAATTGTGCAATGCACAGAATTATCTAGTCTAAGGTTGATCAAGCTGTAATATTAGAGACCGTCAACCAAAACTGTCACCATATATAGGTTTCTTCAGTTTTTAAGCTGGTTTGGCTATGTATGTATCGTGTGTACTGCCTGCACCAATGGAGCTAGAAGGCTAAAAATTTCAACATGTAATCCAACATTTTTGAAAATTCCCCCTAATTCCATAAATTTACAATGTAAGTTTATGCTAAATTAGTTCCTAGTTTGTGCCAGGCTGCATTCACGCTTGTTTTTTTTTTGTTGAAAATTCAGACTTTTTAGTGATCCAAGGCGAGTGAAGTGAATTATTCATTGATGACCCCTTTTTCCAAATTTTATTGATCACCCCCAACACGGCATGCTGCCAAAAGACGTTGGTCACATGATGGTTTCTATTGATTGACTAACCAGACCTGTTTGGGTTCCTTCACCTTCATGGCTTTTAAAGCCAAGGATTTCAGCTCAGTTTAGCTTCATGGCTTGTAAGTTTCACAAATTCCATTTATCATATAAGCATGAGTGGAATTCCTGGTCGTAGATTGACATGCCAAGTACATTAAAGTGTTACCTTCCAGATCAATGAACTTGGTTAAGATGCTCATACAGAATGAATAATATTTCCCACGCTTATAATCGACAAGTCAAAGGTTCACATGATTATGTCAGTTACTTTTTGTTTGCATATTCTATTTGAGGACATTCATTATCGAAAGGTAGTTATGATTATTGCACTAATTCTCCATTCATATCAATGGGTTGTTGGCATAGTTTAGTATAATAATTAGGATGTTATAACTTGGCTGTATTACTGTGGAGCAGTGCTTAGTATGTTAACTCTCAAAGTTGTAAACCACTTCATACCATTCCTAATTGACAGTGGAACTCTTCGGTGGCAGAGATAAGGTTTGTTAATATTATTATGACCAATAGAATAAAAAATGAATTTAAAAGATTTACATGAAGCTTAATGGGAGTTAACTTCAATTGGTAGTTATTCCCCATGATATTAACATTGAAATTTTATATCTAGAGTTAATCTCACAGACGTTTACTGCTGTAGCTAGTTCAATCCTCACTGAATGCTCCATACCTATAGCCTTGTACCAGCCCAGGCTAGGCTTACTAAAAATACCTATATTATAATAATATAATAACATTTTTCTTAATGATTCTATAATATTCATAAAATAAAATATTCTTTTAATTTAAAATTAAATTGGTCAGTTCAAAAATCGAGCAAATATTTGGTGGAATTGAACAAAACAGCTATTGGATCTTTTTATATTCTAACTGAAGTTTATAGGGAAGATTGCATGTAACTTTTATGTTTGTTTGAGTCACACACGAGATTGATGCATAGCTTGATTTTTCACAACAGGTCAGGAAAACATTTCGATTTCAAGCAATGCATCATATCACAGTAAACTAAAGACACAAGTGGGTTGAAAATTTCAAGCAGAGATGTAGCTTGATATTTCGGGGCATAGGGAGGCTTGGCCCCTTGAGGTGCCCCCTCCAACATTTAGTGAGATTTGTTATTGTATGATATCAGTAGAAATGCAGTAGGTGAACCACTATTTATAAAGCTTCTGGGGACCCCCCTCTGTTGGGGGACATGGGGATGTTTTCAACATTGCCCCCCTTTCGGCTACATCTCTGCTTTCAGGGTTTATTTATGTTTAACGGTTGCATAATACCAGCCATGACATACGGATGCGAAACATGGAAATTAACAAAACAAGCTGAAAACCAACTCAGAATAGCACAGAGAGCCATTGGAAGTGCAATGCTAGGGATAACTCTAAGAGATAGAAAAAGATCAACATGGATCAGAGGGAAGACTAAAGTGAAGGATATTATATAAATAATTAAGCAGCAAAAATGGAGATGGGCTGGTCACCTAGCAAGAAGAGATAGCAATAGATGGTGAGGAAAAGACTAACTGATTGGTGCCCATGGGAAAGTAAATGCAGTAGGAAAAGATCAGATACAAGATGGAGGGATGAGATAGAAAGATTTGCCGGTATGACGTGGCAGCGGTTAGCACAGTCTAGGTCGTCATGTAAGGAGATGGGAAAGGCTTTTGTCCAACAGTGGACTTATAACGGCTGATGATAAGGATGATGATGAGGATGGGCCAATGTATACCATGTGGTTTGTGACTGCACACTGTGGTTTGACTCACATAAACCCAGTCTCATTTATAGCCACACCTTGTAATCTGAAGTTTCCTGGCTACAGAATTGAACCTGGAAAACAAAGTGAGAAAAACAATGGCTGAACAAGAACAACAATTCTATTTCCCTTTTATATCAATACATTCATTGCTTTTAGACCATTACTGCTATACATAATACAATCACTTTCTTATTTGCTTTGTTTGTTGGGAAATATTCAGACAAGAATTCGGTAAAGTCATTAAATATTTTATGAGATTTCGGTGTAATATTGGT
This sequence comes from Architeuthis dux, assembly GCA_006491835.1. Lineage (NCBI taxonomy): Eukaryota > Metazoa > Mollusca > Cephalopoda > Oegopsida > Architeuthidae > Architeuthis > Architeuthis dux. The sequence goes on from VCCN01000387.1 coordinate 10,313,410, forward strand.
TATTAGAAACTGTCAACCAAAACTGTCGCTAAAACTGCTAACAGGTTTCTTCAGTTTTTAAGTTGGTCAGTCTAGCTGGCTATGTATGTATGTATCACTTATTATCCTTATTATATCTAGAAAAAACATTTTTTTTTTTTTAAAATTCCCCCTAAATAGATTTTTAGGTGGGGGTTCCATTTGCAATGTAAGTTTATGCTAAATTGGTGCCTTAGTTTGTGTCCAGTAGCATTCACCCTTGTTTTTTTTTTTAAATTCAGATTTTTTTAGTGATACTGACTACCAAAGGGTGAGTGAAATAACTTATTCATTGATCACCCCTTTTTCCAATGTTTTAATTGATCACCCCCAACATGGCATGCTGCCAAAAACGTTGGTCACCTAACGGTTTCTATTGAGTGACTAACCAGACCTCTTGTATTTATTGCTCATATATTTGGCATGAATAAAATAGTGAACCTATTCTGTTACAATATAGATATTGGACTAATTCTCAATCATTTCAGCATCATTAAACATTAGAAAACCATTATTTCCTCAGCCTTTAAGTCTTATGTATAGACAATAATACTCATCCTTATTTTTGTCAAACTACAGTACAAAGTCTGGAGTTAACTCTGCAGCAGCCTGCCTTGTGTTTCATGCTTATTGTCTGAATTCCTTTTGATAAAGTTAATTCTGACACAAGGACAGTGACAGTGCAGGATTAACTAAGTAGCAAAAATAGCATATTCCACAGGTTGCACTCTGTGTTCATGTGTACGTGACAAAAAAGGCCCATATCGTATTACCGGGGCTAGCTGGAAATGTTGTATTACCGGTAGCCGTTAAAAGGGGCTGAGATTTGAAAATAGTAGGGCGTTAAGATCTGAAGTGGTTAGCAACAGGTCGCACAAAGAGGCCCCCTCCCCATCAGGCGTGAGGGAGGTGAGAGCCAGTTAGAAGCAGTAGAGCAGTTTTAGATTTGAATCCGGGGCAACAGGTCAGAAATGAAGTAGGACGCTCTTTCACCCATATGGGTGGAAGAAGGAGGAACAACCCTTAATTTTCTTTGTAGTAATTCAGAAAAGTGACCAACTCAATTAGAAAACTAAATGAAACAGAGTTCCATATCTCGAAGTAATCCGCAAAATGGCCCAGAAGAGACTCTTATATCAACGGAAATAAAACCCCAGATTTCCAATTGAAGAACCTGAATTTTGTTGTCCTTTCTCTCCACCCACATGGGAGAGTCTTTTCTCCGAAATTAATTTCCCTCCACAGAAAGTTCAGCTCCCGTCAACAGACCCGAACCGAGAGTCGTCATCGTCATCATCATCATCATCATCATCATCATCGTCATCTCTTTCCCTCTCGGCGTGAAGAAGAAGTACAGCCGGCATTATATTACACAAGCGCCCTGCACTAAATGCTTGTAAGCTATCATTTCCGATTCATCGACTATGAACACAGTTTCATGCCAGCAAACCAACTGTAAAAATAAAATGAATTAGACAAAATCATTTCAGTAGTCAATGAACAAAACTTTTTTATTAAAACATATCAATGCTACTTGTTTTTTAGTTATAATATCTATTATGCTACCCATTTCCCTGAGACCACCGATGAGATGGGAAACTGGGTCATATAGTTACATAAGAGAATGTATAGATGATGTTCGCTATCTTTCATCTCTGCCTATCCGTGAATATTGCTCACACCCACTACACAGTTATCGCAGCTCGGGTATAACATGGTTGGTTTTATTGGACCCCAACACCCATGTTTTAATAGGGGACGCTTATACTACCATACATTCAGCTAATAGTAAATTTGACATTTCATGCCTTGGCAATTATTTTTACATGGACTAATTTTATAAATTGAAGCCCTGGTATTAAGCATAAGCCATTTAAAAAAGTAATGTTAACCCATAAGAAACCACTGCGACACCGGTGCCACATACACTTTAATTGAACTGCACAGTCTCTTATATAATATTATATTTTATTCTTGATTTTAATTCATGAAGTGTACTAAGTGACATCTACTGAACATCCTGGTGCAGTCATGTGACTGTGTGTCAATTTGCCTACCCGTAATCCCACATAATGTTCCTTCAAGTAGAAATGAGTCTGGGTTCTTATGGATTAAAGTTGACCAGCCACTTCATTAGAAAACTGAATCTCACACTTAACATCAAATTGTTCAACTTTTAGACAATTTATTCAGATGTCAGAGACAGCGCAATAGTTTCATGCACCCTAGGTGACACTTAAGATTTGTATAAAGGTTTCATTAGTCGTAGGCAAGACTTGATATATGCGCCCCTGGTTGTATTTTAACAACAATTCGTTTTTAGTTTGGAGTACGCCACTAGGAACTTTGCATCCTAGACAACCACGTGGGCTCGCCTAATGGACAGGCCAGCCCTGTCGGATGTGCAAGCATAGGTAGGTGATATTACGTGACTGGTATTTTAAAAACAAGTCATGACATTTACTAAAATAAGAATCAACTTGATATGCTGAATCTTGAATGGCATCTTGACATCTGGCAATGCTTATATCAATTTTGGCATGAATTATTGTATTCTGTAGCCTGTCAGTAGGAAACAAAAGCAAAGTGTGCCAACACTGAGCAAGGAACAAGAAAACAGTTTATACTTGCCTAATAAAAACTGATACCTCTAATTTTTTAAATTTCTTGAAAGACAATATTCTTTCTGACAAATATTCTTTTGGCTACTCAACTCCATTGTATTTTATAGGATATTTTGACATGCACTGGGTGTAGAAAGAATCCAGGTAAAGTCATAAACAGAACAGCTGAGGAAAATTAATGCATTACTAGTAGGACAAAAATCCTACTGCGCATTTATAAAATGAATTAATCTTTGAACAATACTATAGTCCTCTGTTCTGTTCAAAGGAGTGTCAGTGCAAAGGGGTGACATAACAAAGGGGTGACATAACTACCGTAACAAAGGTTAGGGTTATATTAGGGATTTTACAAATTGATATTCGTCTATTATGGGCTACACAACTGCAACTGTCACTCTTTTGGTCCTGTCATTCTGTCACTCTCTTTTTTGTCACTCCTTCATTTTGTCACCCTTTTGGTTCAGTCACTACATTGTTGTGTCACTCCTTCATTTTGTCACTCTTTTCTCTAACTCTGTTGGTAATGCCACTCTTTTGGTTATGTCACTCCCTTTTTTGTCACTCCTTCATTTTATCACTCCTTCATTTTGTCACTCTTTTGGTCATGTCACTCTTTTGGTTTAGGCACTCCCTTCTTTTGTCACTCCTTCTTCATTTTGTCACTCGTTTCTCTCACTATGTTGGTCATGTCTCCCTTTTGGTTCTGTCACTCCTTTATGTTGTCACTCTTTTGGTTCAGTAACTCCCTTGTTTTGTCACTCCTTCATTTTGTCACTCTTTTCTCTCACTCTGTTGGTCATGTAACACTTTTGATTATGTCACTCCTTTGTGTTGTCACTCCTTTGTTTTGTCACTCCTTTATTTTATCACTCTTTTGGTCCTGTCACCATTTCGCTTCTGTCAATCCTTTGCTAGGTCACTTCTTTATTTTGTCACTCATTTGGTCCTGCCACGCTTTTGGTTATGTCATTCCTTTGTTTTGTCACTACCGTATGTCACTCCTTCATTTCTAACCTCATATTTCAACATGTTTTTGCCGACAATCTCTTGCCTTTCCTCTCCCCACATGAATTGATTTTCCAATTCCAAGATAACATTTAAAACCTATTCTTTGAACTATATCACCTTCCTCCATTGCATCTACCTGTCTCTTCCCTTCTGTTCTATCTTCTTCTGTGCAAATGAATCGAACATCCCAAAATATATTATTTTGTACCTGAATAATTTAAAGACGTTAGTAAATTCACTCTTTCATCAGTTCATTAATTTCCCACTGTAGACCTGACTTAAATGTAATATTCCTGTAAGTGTCTCCCCCAACAGTCATTACTCTTCAGTCAAATGCATATTATACTTTGTCAACAGATTACAAGAGATAATGACAGCACAGAGCACTCAAATGCCATGTCATGTCTCAACTTTGAAGGGGTTGAATGGCAATAGACCTATGAAAATGGCACGGGCCCCTGAGGGTCCACAATGGTATTACTGGGGGCTGTAAGCAGACCTTAATTAAACGAATTGGCAACCATAGTCCTGTTCACAGTACCATAGAACAAGCAATAGACATTTTGTGTTTGTTTGTAAATTCATTTAATTCAATTTTACATTTTTAATAAGATGGATGAGTTTGGCTGTTTCTAATAGGTCACTCAATTCTAGGCCCAGTTTCAGAGCGACACATCCTCAAATGACAATATTGCACAAGACTGTGCTCGTACTAAAAAAAACAGAGCAATATTGACTCATAGTAAAATAATATATACAACATCACAAGGCCAACTAGTATTCATTAAACAGAGTTTGGAATGTTTAGCCTAAAATCTAGGTGCTGTATTGGGGGTGATCAATGAATAAGTTACTTCTCTCGCCTTTTGTTGGTCGGTGAACACTAAAACGTCACTATACATAGATACACACATACACACATGACCAGCCAGTCAGCAGCCAGCCAGCCTGACCAAAACTGAAAAAAACCTATATAGACATTTTTGGTTGACAGTTTTGAATATTGTGCATTGAAAATCAGAAAGAAAGGGATTGTCAGTAGTCATAAGCATTAATGATAGAATAGCGCTTATTTTATCCTCTTATTATAATATAGCTAAGTCAAGTGTACGTAACCAAAACTGCTGCGGATATCTGATGTCTGCTGCTGCTGCTATATGATGAAACTGTGTCCAGACATTTTGCTGACATTTCGTCAATGTGAACGAAAGTTTTGTTGAAATAAATTTTTTTTCATTGACAGATATTATATCAAACAAACTTTTGGGTTTTACTTGTGAATCTGTATATTTGTTCTCAAAATATTTACATTTCGTATTTGCAAAAAAACTAAACTTAATCATATGTTGATTTATTAGAATAAAACAGACAAAAACTGAAATTTTGATTTTATTTAAAACAAGCCAAATAACCTGTCCCTAGGATGGGTATGAGATAAAACTTAAAAGAACATAAGTGGAAAATAAATTTGTGAACATTCTTTTTAAAAGGAAGTAGTTGAATTGTAATTCAATGAAAAGGTAATTCAATTAAAGAGAAAAAGGTGAGAAAGCCATAGAATTGGCAGAGATTTACTTTCCTATACAAACTAAGCTGATCATGGGATTTTGAACTTTAAATGAGCTGTAATGAATTCTCTGATAGTTCACTCTTTTATTTATTCCTTTGAATATTCCGCATTCTCCTTCTTCTTTGGTTCCAACTGATTTATTCATTCAGCCCCTAAATACTATGTTTACTTTTCCCCACCCTCTCTTTCTTCACTACTTTGTCATTTTCAGTTTTTATCTTTCTCTCCGGTAACTGGTCTATTCGTTCATCTTCACGAATCCCTGCTTCTCCTCTCCAGCACTTTCTCTCTGTCACCCTCTACTCTTCCTCCTCCTCCTTGTTACCATCATTTTCTCTCCTTAACCTTTTCCTCTTCCTCTTCTTTAACACCATCATTTTCTCTCCTCAACCTTCTTCTTCCTCCTCCTCCTTATTACTATCATTTCCTCTCCTCAACCAACTCCTCCTTATTACCATCATTTTCTCCCCTCAACCTACTGCTCTTCCTTCTCCTTAACACCATCATTTTCTCTCCTCAACCTTCTCCCATTCCTCCTCCTTATTACCATCATTTTCTCCTTAATCTTCTCATCTTCCCCTACTTAACACCATCATTTTCTATCCTCAATCTTCTCCCCTTCCTCCTGCTTATTATCATTTCTATCCTCAAACTTCTCCCCCTCCTCCTCCTTATTATCATTTTCTATCCTCAACATTCTCCCCTTCCTTCTCCTTATTATCATTTTCTCTCCTCAAACTTCTTCCCTTCCTCCTCCTCCTCCTCCTCCTTATTATCATTTTCTCTCCTCAACCTTCTCCCCTTCCGCCTCCTTAACACCATCATTTTCTCTCCTCAACCTTCTCCCACATTATGTACCTGTGTCGTCTCCTCCTTCTCTCACCCCTCCTTTTTCTCCTTTCCTTCTAGTCACTTCTTTTCCCCTTCTACCCTCTCTTTGTCTCCCTTCATTCTGCTTTTTAATCTCTCTTGCTCTCTCTTGTCATTTGTAATACATCTACGGCTCATCAAATAATCTTACAGGCATTCCCCCGTTATAACACGGGTGTTGGGGTCCAAGAAAGCTAACTACATTATAATCGAACCATGATAATCACTGGCCAATTTAGCTATCTCAGATCTAGATCTAGTTATTTTGAAGCTAGATTTAGCTATTTTGGAGCTAGATTAATATTTTGGTGCTACGCCATCCACCCGGATTATATCGCGAAGTGTGTTGTG
>VCCN01000387.1:10331712-10359881 GCA_006491835.1 Architeuthis dux
ACGGAGGCGGCAGCAATATACTGCCGGGCACGCACACAGCAGCTTACATCGTCAAATATCGGCCTTACACGGCATGTGATATTAGAAAAGACTATATGAAAATTGTTTGACTTAGTAGTATTTTATTCAATTTAGTATTATACTTTTATTTTAAAAATCATTCATATAAGTTGTGTATATCAACGTGGTGAAGTATAAAAATGAAGATTTTTAGTCAAATGCATTTCGAGTTTTTTCCCTCCCCCGCCAATCTTGGCCCCCAAGTGGGCCCCCCACTTTCTAAGAACTAGAAATGCCACTGTATACACACTTTCTTTAGTTAACAAAAACATATGCACACTTTCTTTAGTTCATGCAACATCTAAAATTTATTAAAAATAAACCAAGCAAACACTCCTGAACGCAAAACCAAACCAAGAGTAACTGTCTGATCGATCGCTTCCTTTTGTGCATGCCAATATAGCAATTATAAGGAGGTTCAAAATTACAGGGATGGGATTGGTGTACGAAACAAACTTGCTACAATAGGCACCAATATGTATAGAGATCCACTTGATATGAACAATCTTTAACTGTATATTGTCATTCTTCATAACATTTTTATAAATCACTTATTAGAAACCATCCACTGAAACCGTCAGCATAGATTTCTTCAGTTTTTAACTGATTCTGGCTGGCTATGTATGCATGTATGTATGTATGTGCCATGTGTACAGGTCGCACCAATGGAGATAGAGTGCTGAGATTTTAAACATTTACACCTCGATATGTCCAGAAAAAACACTTTTTAAAAATTCCCCCAAATAAGATTTTAGAGCGGGTTCAATTTACAATGTAAGTTCATCCTAAATTGGTCCCTTAGTTTGTGTCCGGCAGCATTCACAGTTGTTTTTGTAAAATTCAGACTTTTCAGTGATCCAACAAAAGGCAAGAGAAGTAACTTATTCTTTGATCACTTATTATTCTAATGTTTCAATTGATCACCCCCAATATGGCATGCTGCCAAAAAACATTGGTCATTTGATGGTTTCTATTGAGTTACTAACCAGACCTGTATTTTTATAAAACATTTATATAAAAAAAGTTCTATGCATAAAACATTCATGGGTGTTTTGTATGTGAGTTATTTAAAGAATCACCCATTTATCTCAGAATAACATGACAGAAATTATTGTACCTTACATTCTTAATCTTGCCTTTTAATCTTTGATTCTCAATCATCTTTTTAAGTCTTGAATTATTAGTCAAATTCTTCTATCCCTAATTCTGAGTTATGTCTTTTGACCTGAGGGTGTCATAAATCTAAAGTTTTTAACATTGCAATCAAAAGATATGTCAATAAACATGAATGGATGAGACATTCCTGTCCAAACCTTCTTCTTGCTGCTTTCCATCGTTTTTGTTGCATATTTGTGAATAAATGAACATGGATGGACAATTGGGAGAGAAATAAATTTATTTTCTTCTCTGTATCAATGGTTTCATTGTTTTGTAATGTTCTTTTCGTTTTCACTTCATTAGCACTTTTTTTTCTATGTCTGCATTTTCCCCATGTTTCTTTCCATATATTCTTTTAAGTCTCAGACTAACTTTATAATATATGGCATTATCAGGTTCAATAATCTTGTCTGAGATGTCAAAAACTTTGTAAAGCATTTGTCAATATGTCTCCAGTTTCTTCTATTAGGAACTGAATTATGTGAAAATGCCTCGGGGAGTTGAACACCCTTGCCTTGCACATTTCAAGATCTACCTTGGGCTATGTGTATCACCTGTTAGTATCCCCATGACACCTCAGGGGTTACAACACCATCCAAACGGCGACACAGGTGTAGAGGGAACAATCAACCCAGTGATTCCCAATGGCTGCAGACAATGCCAGATGGACTGGCTAGAAAGGTGCAACTCAAGACTACACCTGAGTCAGTGTCAGTCCATTGCAGTCTCTTCACCTCATCCTGCATGTCTCATAACACATGTGCCGCAGAGGATTGTCCTGAGATCATAGTATGTGGGTCACTCCTTGATAAGTTGGAATTCAACTTAAATAAATCCACACCGTTGGCATCTCTTCTTGTAAGAAGCAAATTACTCGAAAACAAGACTAGTCAACAATGACGGTAAGGAATTGAATAGTATTTTCTCACAGATTAAGATTTTATTGTAAGTTTAGAAGAATTTGTCAGAATTTAGGCAATAATTTTCAGTTGAAATTAAAAAGTGTTATTCTTTCTACAAAGAAATTTCAAAATGACTAAACAAGAGGTGAATCAAAATACAGATCGGTCCTTCAGCTTGCACACCAATCATCTTCAGTATGTGGGTTTTTACACGGTGACATTTCAAGACCCCGCCCACTCCCAACTTTTTGGCTCTTTTACCCATAGCTGGGATATATGGATTCTATTCCTGGTTTTGAATTCAGAGTAATCCATCTCCTAAACCGGTTGCCAACCAAGGATAGAGAGCCCAATCTGCCCTGTTATTTTAATCATAGCTGGGGGGAGAAGAGATGGTTTCATGCCTTTCCAAGGAGATTAGTACGAAGTGAACACAAACAGCCTCGGTCGGAATTTGATCTCGGCTCACAATTTCATTTTCTGTGCTGGTAACTGTTACCCCACTCTGATCTCCTTTTTAATTATACTTTGTTCAAATTCAGAACTCGATCATTTCTCATGAAGTATATAGTCATGAGCAGGACCTTCGAGGGGAATATTGTTAATATCCATAGGCTTCACTCAACTTCCATGCCAATAGTTCACCAATAGTTCAACTGTGAAGCGTTCCATTTATATTTCATGATTCAACTTCCGCTATTGTTCTACTTCTGGTCTTTAATAGTATCAGAGTGGTTAACAATCTTATATATATATTCCTTTTTTTTTTTAATGTATACCAGTAAAGTTACTAAGGTACAATATATATATTTTTTTTGATTGTTTGGTAATTAGTAATGTTACATTGGAAATGAAAATCCTTTATGTAAATGGGATAATATAAGTTGTCCACACACACCATGTGTAGTCATGATGCCTGCGACCTGCTTAGCTGTCTGAATCCAATTGATGGCTGTAATCTCCCAAGGTTCCAACATTTCTTTCAGAGCATTAATCTCCATTCTCAGCCTCTTCTCTGTGAATTGTTTCTTCAAACAGACAACTTGATACAGATCCTTATTATCAATAAGACATGTAATTGGGATACCTCTTTGACTATTAACATTGTAGAGTGAGAGGTTGTTTCTACAAGGTTGTGATTTTGTTGTGTTGAAGTGGATATGTAATGAATGGTGAAGCAGGGGAGATGTTACTTGAGTTGTAGAAGAGTGTGATTTGTTTCTACAGTTGAAATTAGTGGTGAAAAAACGATGGCAAAAATGACCTGTCATGGGGGCCGGTAGTAGCAGCAGGAAAAGTCACGGGGTCAAGAGGAAGGACAGAAAATCGTCCGTAATGTTTTTGGCGGTCAATTCAAACAAAGGGGAAGAATGAAAATACAAAGGCATTGGATTTAAAGTTTAAACAGGCCATGTTTAATAAAAAATATGTACGGAAAAAGGGGTACACAAAAAAAGGAAATATATGCATATGTAAGAAAGGTTTTTGGTGAGATGATGTCGAAAAGAAAAGAAAGAGGGACTTTTGCCTCTAGCCATTTTTCACATTCCGAAATGTATTTTGTGAGACGGCAGTGTTAGTTTTACACACTAAATTATGTAGGCTATGAGTGCTCTTTAATAATGTGCTTGCTCTCAACAAAAGAAATCGGTGTTAAGTGAAAAAGAGGGCTTTTGACAGAAAGTAGAGAAATGCCAGGCATGAAGGAAATGGTTTTTGGTCAGGAAGACTTTTAAGGTTTGCTCCGCTAAACCTGATTTTTACCAGAAACTAATTATCGATGGTCGTTATAAATTCTCGGAAGGGCCTATGAATGAGGCATTCATTCCTAGTTTGGCGAAAAGGAATGGAGAAAGGATGACCAACGATTTTAAGTAAGAGACGGCATTTGAAGTAATGTCCGTAGTTAGGAAGTGGGGGCTACGTGGGACTGAAACACTAAGTGGAAAAGGGAGAGATGTTTTTACGTGCCAGAGAAATAGACACGGGCGAAAGAGGCACTGTTAGAGAACAGGCTACGAAGGCCAGGAGAATCGGCACACAAGGGTTTTTATAGGTGTGGTGACGTCATGCAAAAAGGAAGCTAGAATTAGTTGCGTACTTCATAGGGGTCAGAGCTGGCCCTTGTCGAGGTGACAAGACCAGTTTGCTATTTTAAAGCCTATTTTGGTATTTAGTGAAAAGTGACCGCTACACCATTATTAATCAATTCATTATATAAGGTAGCCAAATAGCATCGTCAACTCCCTTAATCAGAGCCAGGGTTTCACTAGCCAATGTACTTCAACTATTTTTTTCGAATGCCAAGTGATGGGGTTAATCTTTCATCCAACCCCATTAAAGATATGACAAAACCTACCTGACTTCCACCATTTGGGAGGTCACCAAAAGAAGCATCAATAAACACCAATTGGACTTGCTCTCCAAAATCCTGATAATCTAGTGTAACCTCTTCAGCTTGAACTGTCCGAGATAATGACAGATATTAACAGATTAAAAATGCAAACAGAAGATTTACTCACCGATCCTTTATTCAAGCAAGGACTGCAGTCAATGATACCCATGTGTGTCCTGTCCGATCTACTAATCACAATCACAATATGACTGCTCATTCACCAGAATGTAAAACAACTCCCCCTTACCGGAAGTGAATAAGAACTCTCTTGCCTAAGGGGAATAACTCAAAATACTTTTTATTTATCCTTTTAAGGTCCTCAACAGTACTATTATTAATTCGAGATGCAACAGTAGCTACATTAAAAGCAATGTCAGGACGTGTTTGCTTTACAAGCCAGAGTAACTGTCAAACTTTTGACCGTAGTATAGATTTCTCAGTAGAGGATAAAGGTGAATCTCTCAATCTATGCCTATCTATAGTGTTTGGTTTTAAGATGCGTGCATAGTCCTTCTGACTTAAAGTGATACAATCAGCCTCCGGTGACAAACAGAAACTCAAATATTTTAAGGTATCACAAGTTTCTTTGCCAACATTAAGAATTTTCCTCGGCCTGACAATAACCATTTTCTCAAAGGACCCCATCCCTGCCTAGAGAAAATCATTCACATGCACAGCTAGAATTCCCATCAAATCCTGTGAATCATGCCAGAAGAATATAGCTGGATCGACCCTAGAAACATTATGACCAAGTGTCTTCACAAATGTCTTTTTCACCTTCTTATACCATTTTAAAGATGCCTCTGCTAGCTCATAAACACATTTGTTCAAAAGCCAAATTTTTCCACTCACATTAGCCTCCTCCTTAGGTGGCCGAAGATACACTTCCCTCTGAATATCCTCCCCTGGCAAAAATGCTGTTTTAATATCTATAGCATGAATTTTCCACTCTAAATACCCAACTGTACTCAATTCAATAGATATTTGTTTACCTCTTATTTCTTTCAGTTGGGTGTACTCTATATTATACCAATTCTTCTTATTAGTGGAAGCTTTACCAGCCTTACTCAGAAATGTTCACTTCTTTTACACCCAGCTGCCCAGGAATCTTGAAACTGACCAATGTATTGTTCATCTTATCGTCACCTAATCAGGCTTTCATATCACTACCAGTAATGTAAACTCCCAGCTCAGAATTGTTGTCTTTCTCTTCCTCACTACTTTCTAATATACTAGTACTTGACATATAAGATTTATCTGCATTATCATTACTATCCTGATTAATTAAACCTTGTGATACATCTTTATCTTCAATTGTATTCTTGTGTGTTTTAGATGGTTTATTTTCATGTACCCGATTGGCCCTTGATCTAGTTCACTCAATATGCTACTTTCATGCACTCTTACATAAGAACCTCTATATCTTATAAAGACCACCACATTATCCTGGCCAATGACCCAACCGACCCCATGCCATTTATTATCTCTCAGAAAATACACTTTGTCACCAGTCAGAAATTTCTCTCCAGAGGGCCTAATTTGTTTACACAAGGCGCGTCTTATCTTTTCAAATGACTGAGGCAATGAATGCTTTTTGAGCCTCATGTAAACCAATTAGATGTTTGCCCATCATTTGCCTGATTATCTCTCCATCAAGAGCAGGAGGTTTGTTTACCAAAACAGATGAGAGATTTGGATTTCTACCAAATATAATCTGGTATGGACTATACCCAAACACACTTAACAGGCAATGTTTAGCACTTTTAACCCAACAAATAGCCATCTCCCATAACAAGGATGTTTTTTCCTTTATTTAACATAAAGTTTCAGTTAGTGTAGCATTGTGTCTTTTAACCACACCATTTGATCAATGACTATATGCTGCTGTAGTCTTGATTGACATGTTTAAATTTCCGGCAATATCACAAAATGTCTGAGAGTTAAATTCACCACCATTATCAATTCACCACCATTATCAATTCACCACCATTATCAGTTCACCACCACTATCAATTCACCACCATTATCAATTCACCACCATTATCAATTCACCACCATTATCAATATAAACAGCCTCCTCTAGGACTCCATATACTCCAACACATATCTGCATGAATTCTCCTACTATGATTGGGAATCTTTTTTTGTATAAAAGCAGCTGCACTCAACCTGCTAAACATATCTATGATGTGTAAATAATACACATCCCAATTCATGTAAATCCATTGCCACAATTTGGTTACAACTATTTGCAAGAGAAAAGCCAACAACGGGCCTTGCTTTTGGTTTTCTAAATTTATGACATGCGACACAATCCAAGCATACATTCCTCGCAAGTAATTCAATATCTGGAATATCTGCCAGCACTTTGTAACAAAGCCAATAATCTGTCATAGGATGCATGCCCAAATTGTTTGTACAGTTTTAAAACCAGATCCTTTTTATTATCAGAAGATAATTTGCTATCAACGATCAGAATCTGTTCATTACTACAATCATTCTGATCCAAAAAATGATTATCTCTAATATGTATGCAATAATGTCCTGCTAATGTGAAATGTCAATTCTTTGTCTAAACCTGATGACATTATCATTACTCAAATCCAAAATTGTTTTCACCCATTTCAGGGATGTTTTGCTCAGTAATAGTAGAATCTCACAGTCAATCACTTCTGTTTCAATAAAACAGTTTACAGAGCTGATTCTGGCTGGGAACATAATATTTTGATAAGAATAAAAAGTGATGCTGCCCCCAAATTTGAATGGTATGTGACTTTCACAGCAATGTATTTTCTTCTCTTCTGTAGGAGATATAGATTGAACAAAACTCAAAAACCAGTTTGAAACACATAAAGTTTTAGAGCACGCACTTTCTATGACTGCCACATTATATGCCTCTATTACAAACACAGACTGAGGAGACAAAACCTGGGTTGATGATGCCATTAGTATGATGTTAACATTTTCTGCTTTTGAAGTGTCACACTGATCTTCTGTCAAGTGAATATTATGAGGTTTATCTGGGCGATCTTTGATCCAGTTGTATTTAGAATCACAGAATCTTGTTATAAATCCATTAAAAGATGGATTCGATTTTCCTGAAAACCTGGTACCATTGTTTGCCTTATTAGCCCAAGCTCGAGCGAAACATCTCCTTTGATAACAGTGGCCATCAGTACCATTGCAAGTCTTGAAGGCAGCCTCCTCTTTAATATTTAATGATATGTCATCCTTCACAATTGATGCTTTTGTCCCAAATATTTGATTACGGGCCACTTTCATAGTATTAAATTTGAAATCATTACATGCTGTCAAAGCTGATCACTTTGAGTAATACCAATGTTATCTAGGAGCTTGAATACTAATACTGCATCAGGAAGTACCATCTTGTACTTTTGGCATTGGTTGTATCTTTGTTCAAATACAATCACATAGTCAGAGTACCGTCTCTGTGGACTTTATCAAATTCAGTGTATGCAGTATTGGACCTATCTATTTTGTTCTTCTCAAAGAGTTTGTCCGTTTCTTCCATCAAATAGTCAACCCCATTCTCTGTATTCAAATCATCAGGGTCTATTTCCATGGCCACCTCCCGTGGCTTTCTGCAAAGTAAAAGCGCCAATACTAATGCCCTCTCCTTCTTGTCAATGTTGGTCGCTAACTGCCACATCTTTAGCTCTGTTCATTTCATTCAGAGGACTTATCATTATCAAAACTTGGTGTTCTTTTCTAATTGGCAGTTTCCATTTTTTACTTTACTTCCTTTACCAAAACAAATAGCAAATTATTAAAATATTACTAAAAAAATATTTTCTTTGTTCGTCACGTGCATTTTCATCAAATAGTAACAAAACAATACTTAATCGTTGTTGTGTTTATCAATAATACAAAGGACCTTAATTGCTGTAGTACAAAACAGGTAGCTCAGTTTTGTATCGAAAGAATTTGCACATTTACAAATCCTACCTTTTTTGTTTCAAAACTTGTAATCCACTCCTGAACTACACTCTGCTACCATTGTTAATATCTATAGGCTTCACTCAACATACATGCCAATAGTTCAGACATGGAATAAAGAATGACTCTCAACTGTGAAGAGTTCCATTTATATTTTGTGATTCAACTTCCGCTATTGTTCTACTTCAGGTCTTTAATAGTATCAGAGTGGTTAACAATTTTATAAGAAGGTTCAAAGCTCTATTCTCCACCCCCTCATATACACTGCAAAAACACCTTCGTCCTTTAGCCATCATGTTTTCATATGCTATAACCCTTTTAGCACACCATATTATAATCACCTACCAGTAAATGATAGTCAACCTATTTTATTATTGAACATATCGTATTGACTTAGAAGTTTCAATACACAGCTCTACCCTTGGCCCTCTGGGTCCCCCTTGACACTTCGGGCCCTGGTGGGATGCATCAGCTGCACCCGCCCCTCTCAGAGGCCCTGTTTTTGAGCCTAACAAACCCTGCAGTTGAGAAGCCTCCAGAACCGTAGGAGATGTCCATTGAACTGCCTCAGAGCTGTAATTGCATGTGCTGATGTAGTGAAAACATAGAATGAAAAGAGGCAAGTTGCAAAGGCAGAAAGTTGATAACACCACTCAAAAATTCCAATCCTTAACTTTGTTCTCAGGTTAATCTTTGTATGCTGAAGCCAAATTAAGTCAAAGATTTCTATTATCAAGTCAGTGGTCTCCTTTTTCTTCTTTTTTGTTTTGTAAAATCATAGAATTTCTAAAAATATGTCAAGTATTGTTCAACCTTGAATTTATCTTGCAGGTTTGAATCATCTCACTTTAAAATTAGATTAGCAGGAAAGTTTAAGGAAAAATATGTGAAAAAGAACTTGAGTCTAGATTAATACTGTTTTTGTTAATAGGTTACTATTTTTCAATCTGGCAAAATAAAAACAGTATCTTCCTTACCATGCAATACTGTATTGCTAATTGATTCTAAAATATGCTTTGTATTCAAATCTTTTTCCTTTCAAAATGTGGGAATACCACATGAATTTACTTTTATTTTTGAAGTAAAAAATTATATGAAGCAGCAAAAATCAGACTGAATAAATTTGTCCCCAATTCAGAGCTGTTGAAAGAGAGGGAGTCGAAAGGGGCAGTCACCTCCAGGTGCAAAGTTTCTGGCCTATATTACCTGTCAATTAATAATTATGCGCTTCCCTAGGATATACCCTGACTGCCCCCGGGCACTGTCTTTGCCCCCAGATGATGTCTTTTCCCACAGGTGCTGAGAACCCTAGCTACGCTACTGCTCAAATTATTAAACTTTTACAGAGAAAAATTGCAGTTATTTAATGTAAATAGACTTTTTGCTTTCATATGTAAATAAAGGAAAACGTTAAATAGAGCTGTATGATTGGTATAATGACAGATATTAACAGATGAAAAATGCAAACAGAAGACGTACTTACACAGATCCTTTATTCATACAATGACCACGGTCAACAGCACACACGGGTATCTTCACCGATCTCCTCCTTAAACCAATATGGCTGCTCGTTCATCAGAACGTAAAAGAGCGCCCCCTAACCGGAAGTTGATAAGTGCTCTCCTGACTATGGGGAATAACTCAAAATACTTACTTAACAAGAGCATTTAGTATGTTTGAATTTTCTTATGATTACAAGCTGAATACCCGACCTATGGATGGATTATACTATTATTGCTTCTTCTAGTCACACAAAAAGTGCTGTTTTATCATTCATTGTTCGTTAAGTAAATACCAACTTTCAAAATTGTTTGGCCTTGAGTGAATGCAGATCTCACACTATTATCACTCAGTTGCAAATAACCCAGATGTTTTCTTCAAGTTAGCGCATTTTAGGGGCAACTTAATTCCATAGTGCTACCATGTACCATTTATCTGATAGAGGTGGGGGAACATACAAAGATATGTACTGCAAATTTACATTAGTATGAACTAGCATTCCAAGGGAAATTATGAATCACCACCATCTATATATGCTGTGTTGGGTTGATCGATTAAAAAGTTGGAAAAAGGGGTGATCAATGAATAAATTACTTCTCTCGCCTTTTGTTAGGCTATGATCACTAAAAATGGACTGAATTTTTAAAAAAACAAGTGGGCACAAACTAGTGACCAATTTAGCATAAACTTACATTGCATATTGAACCCCTCACTAAAAACCTATTTAGGGGGGGAATTTTCAAAAAACAAAAAAAAACATTTTCCCTACTCATTGATCAATTAAAAAGTTGGAAAAAGGGGCGATCAATGAATAAGTTACTTCTCTCGCCTTTTATTACGCCATGATCACTAAAAATGTGTGCAAAATATGTGCAAAATGTGTGTGCAAAATTTCAAGTTTCTACTATGAATGGTTAGGGCTGGGAAAAGTCCAGATACATATAGATAAAAACATCAGAACACATGAATAACCTAAACCCAGCAATAAAGCAGTGCTGTGGGTAGCTGTGATTAATAAGATATAACATAACTAATAGTAGCACATATTAACATAGTGAGTTTGAATTAATGATCATCATCAGTACAGCACGTGATTATTCCAAAGACCTCTCCAACACCACATTGTTGCTCTTATAAATGTACTAGATTTCCAAAAGTTTTCATATGCAAGTGAGTAGCAAAATTTGAGTAACTACAACGGTGTATACACTCTCTCCAGCTACAAGGTGTCCATTGATATAGTTTTATTGCATAAATCATGTCTAAGATTTTTCTTATATTGTTCCTAATCTTTAAGCCTGGCAATAATCTCAAAATTCAAGTTATGCATTTCAATAAATATTTAGAACTTTTTTTTCTCTGAAAGAGTAATATTTGTTAATCTCTATCTTATCTCCAAATAAAAATAAGGAAGAAAACATTTGAGATGATTCACTTCTTGAAGAATAGAGAAATGTGGTTTAATCAAGAAAGATTACCACTTCGGATGTACTTCTACCACTTAATACTGTAAATCTGTCTCTCTCTCTCTCTTTGTCTTGATCTTTCAAACTGAATTTAAAAGAAAAAAGAAGATCACAAATTGAAAAGTGGATAATGGAAGTCTAAGGTGATTAATTTGTTTGTATAAGATCATACATGAAGAGCCAGACAGACCAATAAATGAAAAGCAACAAAAACAGATTGTCAGCCTTTTAAAGTTAAAAGAAACAACTTGTTTATTGGTCTACTACCATAGTTCCTCTGCACAGGCTGAATTCTAAGACTGTCAGTGTCCCCAGCATTTTAGTTCTCACAACAAAATAAAGGAGTCCATGTTTAAATCTAATCTTAAAAGTTTGAAGGAAGAAACATTTTGAGGACTTCAATCAATAATGAAAGAGTCAAAAGTTTGAACATGATGGAGTAACTTTAATTATGTACTCTTAAAGAATTCACTTCATGATAGAAAGAAACACCAGGAATGAACAGAAATGATTTTAAGTAGAAATAATATTGCCATTTAACTGTTTATAACAAGTCTTAAACTAAACAGGTCTGGTTAGTCTCTCAATAGAAATCGTCATGGTAGCATGCTGTGTTGGGGGTGATCAATTAAAAAATTGGAAAAAGGGGTGCTCAAAGAATAAGTTACTTCTCTTGCCTTTTGTTGGTCAATGATCATTGAAAAAGACTGAATTTTCAAAAAACAAGCGTGAATGCGGCCAGACACAAACTAAGGGGCCAATTTAGATTTAAATTACATTGTAAATTGAACCTCCCCACTAAAAACCTGTTTATAGGGGGAATTTTCGAAAAACAAAAAAAATAATGAGTAAATGTTTAAATTTTCAGCCCTTTAGCTCAGTATACCTGTTATATACATACATATCAAGCCAGCCAAAACAGCTTAAAAACTGTAGAAGCCTATGTTGACAGTTTTGGTGCCAGCTTTGGTGATGATTTGTAATAAAATTACTTTGTTCTGGCCACATATTGGTATCAGGACCAATTAAAGCTAGTGCAGGGCTTGTAGCATATGTTATAAAAGGGATCCTAACAAAGAAAATACACAAAAATATTAAAAGCCAAACATTGTTTTAAGCAATTAGATTTTTTCATTTGCTATACAGCCAGATAATATGACAAATATGTCTGACATGTCAGTAATAGCATTACTTTGTTTTCATTTTCATCTTTGTGCAGCGGCTATGAATTTAGTTTCAAATATCTTCATATCAATATGTTATATCTATTGCATAGGTAGCAGACTCTAATTAAAGGTGAGAATGGGCTAAATTTATTAACCTTAAACACCCAGTTGTTCATAAAGGTTGAGGGCAGTATAGTACTATAGGAATAGAGGGTGTGCAGAATCGCTGAATCTGAACTGATAGTTTGAAAGCATTTAGCTCAGATCCCTTGAAATTGCTACTGATTGGTATGCATTCGAGATATTTCTTATTTGGTTGTGAAAACCAGAGCAAATTATTAGAAACTATCAACCAAAACTGTCACCAAAACTGGAAACATAGGTTTCTTCAGTTTTTAAGTTGGTCTGGGTGGATGGGTGGATGGATCGCTATGTATGTATCATGCATACAGGCTGCACCAATGGAGCTAGAGGGCTGAAAATTTAAACATTTACTCCTTATGATGTCAAGAAAAAACAACTTTTGGAAATCTGGTACAGTTATAAGAGCAACAATCTGCGTTGAGAGGTCTATGGTATAATCAAGTGCTGTACTAATGATGCTCATTAATTCAGACTCGTTATGTTAACATGTGCTACTATATCTTATTAATCACAGCTACCCACAACACTGGTTTATTGCTGGGTTTAGGTTATTCATGTGTTCTGACATTTTTATCTATGTATCTGGACTTTGCCCGGCCCTAACCATTCATAGTAGAAATTTGAAATTTTGCACACGTCAATGAGTAGGGAAATTTTTTTTTTTGTTTTTTGAAAATTCCCCCTCTCATAATAGATTTCTAGTGTGGGATTCAATTTGCAATGTAAGTGTGTGCTAAATTGATTCCTTAGTTGGTGTCTGCTTGTTTTTTTAAAACTTCAGAGTTTTTTTAGTGATCACTGCCTAACAAAATAGGAGAGAAGTGATTTATTCATTGATCACCCTTTTTCAAATTTTTAATTGATCACTCCCAACACAGCATGCTTATTATATCTACAAAATATATATTGTTTTGTTTTTTTGAAAATCCCCACCAAATAGGATTTTAGTGTGTGTGTGTGGGACGGGGGGCTCAATTTACAATGTAAGTTTATGTTTTATTCTGTGTCCGGAAGCATTCACACTTGTTTAATTGAAAAATCAGAAGTGATTTATTCATTGATCACCCCTTTTTCCAATTTTTAATTTATCACCCCCAACAAGGAACGCTGCCAAAGAGACGTTGGTCATGTGACCTGTTTCTATTGAGTGATTAACCAGCCCTGTTTTTTTTTACTTTTTCCATTTTACAATAAATCCCATTATTGCTTGCGAATAACTTGGCATTCTTTCAAGCTTTTTTAAGCAAATGCCCTTAGTGCATAATACTCAGCCGTATTATTGATGCAATCCTTAGATTAAACTTATTTACATGGATCTCAACATTGGGGCCAGAACCAGAACCTGATATGACCATATTAAATATGGCATATTTGAAAACAGGTCTGGTTAGTCACTGAATAGAAACCGTCATGTGACCAACGTCTTTTGGCAGCATGCCATATTGGGGGTGATCAATTAAAAGATCAGTGGGTAGTGATCACTTAATTTTCAAAAAAACAAGCATGAAAGTAGTGATAACTTTAGCATAAACTTACATTGCAAATTGAACCCCCTACTAAAAACCCATTATGCCTTTGGTTGGGCAGTGATCACTAAAAAAGTTAGAATTTTCAAAAAACAAGCATGAATGCTGCCAGACACAAACTAAGGGACCAATTTAGCATAAACGTACATTGGAAATTGAACCCCCCAACTAAAACCCATTATGCCTTTGGTTGGGCAGTGATCACTAGAAGAGTTAGAATTTTCAAATAACAAGCATGAATGCTGCCGGACACAAACTAAGGGACCAATTTAGTATAAATGTACAACCCCCGACTAAAAACCCATTTAGGGGGAATTTTTAAAAAACAAAAAAAAATGTTTTTTCTAGACATAATAAGTACATATTTAAATTTTGAGCCATGTAGCTCCATTGTACCTGTACACATGATCCATACATACGTCGCCAGCCAGCAAGACCTACTTGAAAACTGAAGAAACCTATTTTGACAGTTTTGGTTGGCAGTCTCTAATATGAATGCGTTTTGTGTGCTAACAAATGTATGTGGAGATTTTTCTGCCAGAAAGAATCAGATGAGTCCCCTGGAGTCCGTTCAAACTCTAACTGGATTTGCAATATCAAATTGATTTGTTCATAAGCCGCACATGCTGCAGAATTTGCATTTAAATTGAATTTGGTGAATAATCTTTTGGCATTTTGACTGCTTACATGTTAATTCTAATTAAAGACTTTTGGATATGGTTCAAGATTCAATCAATGTAATTATATAATTGCAAAGCTTGAATAAAATTCACTGCCAATAGATTTTCTACTATTGATAAATAAAAATGTATCAGAAGGTCGGCTGTTATCAACTTTTTGAACTATAATGAGAAAAAATGGACGTGCATATGACCGAGCAGCTAGCAGCACAGAAAATGGAATTGGTAAGCCAAGTTCAATCTCTGACTAAGACAATCTGCAATCTCTTTTCACTAATGCCCTTGAGAAAGGCATGAATCTATATATTTCCCCCGCAGCTATGGGTAAATAGCAGAGTAGACTTGGCTCTTCAGCCTTGCTTGGCAAACCAGTCTAGATGACGGAAAACTCAGAATTCAACCCTATAAAAGCCAACCCTTCATCCTGCTTCATGAGAGGCTGGCAACAGACAGAGTAGGGAACATGTTCCCAAAAGATACAGTAAACAGGACACTGGTGAAGCTATGCTAGGCCTAGCCAGCTCAAAGTGGATTTCAAAAAAATGCTCTTATAAAATAACCCTGCAATACTTTTGATGGTACAAACAAATGAATGATAAAAAAAGACAAATGCTGACTATTGAATTATACTGTTACTAAACCATCATATTCCTTGGTCTATATGAAAATAACTTGTACACATTTTATACAGTATAGCATTATGTTCCTGAAAGTCACTGCTTTCTCGGTATTAAAATAATGTCTCTATTTGCATATGCCAGGGGAACTTTTAAAAAAGTAACTTAAAATGTGAAATGTGTTTTTATTTTCAGAAATTGTTTTTTACTTTGGTATATTTGATGCAAAGATAGATGGAATAATTATAGATCATTTTTATCTCCTGAAATGAGAACTCTGTCAAAGATGATTCTCAGGACTCTGTCAAAGGTGATTCTCCTGCTGAATATTTTAGATAATTTTAATATAGAATATACAATACCTGTAAGGTTCTTGCTGTGTTTAGTGTCTCTGTTTACTTTGTTGTTCTTTCTGTTCTAGCTGTATGAGATTAGAATGCGTTTGATTCATAACCGTGTTTAGGCATGTTAAGAAAAGAAGATGGAACAAGAAAACATGGGTGCCAGAGCTGTTCACCTGTTAAGAACCGAATGGCTTTCCCGTTCCCACTTCCGGTCCCCGTTTCTGGGACTGGAAACAGAATGGGGGCTGCTGGGAGCTTGTTTTGGCATGTTTATTGATTTAACATACATATATATTATTTATTGATTTAACATACATATATATATAAAAATCACAATACCCTGCATTATCCATGATGAATTTCATGCCAGATCCCAAGTTTAAAAACAGTACAATTTGTGTGATTAAAAAGCAGTTTTACTAATTGTATGTAGATAAAAATGATTCACAAATTTTCAACCCAGAAGGAATAAATATTTAGTTAGTATATTCAGGGCCAGATTAAGCTAGTGCCTGTAGCATATGTTACAAAGGTGCCCTAAATTAAGAAAATACTTATAATATTAAAACTAAGCAATTAATATTTTTCATTTGCTATACAGCCAGATAATACAACAAATATGTCTGACATTTCAGTAATAGTATTTCTTTGTTTTTCGTTTTGGTCTTTGTCCGGTGACTATGACTTCAGTTTCAAATACCTTCATATTTATGTGTCATATATGCATCACATAGATACCACACTTCCAGAAATTACTGTGTTAAACTCTTAACCCCAATTAAAGGTGATAATTGGCTAAAATTGCTAATTTTAAACACCCAGTCATTCATAAAAGTTGAAGACAGTATAATACTATAGTAAAAGAGCAACGTGCAAACTCACTAAATCAGAATTGATAGCTTGCTATCATTTAGTGTGGGGCCCTTGAGATTGTGGAGCCCATAGCATATGCTACTTTTGCAATATAGTTAATCCAGTTCTGTATCTGTTGATGCTTTCAAACAAAACTAACACTGAAAATAACAAAACAGCTGTACAATTAATGTCCTGTGTTGATTGTGCCAAATTCTGAAGTGCTAAATCAATCAAATCATCCTTGTATAAAGCAAAAACAAATAGAGACAAACAAAGATTTATAAAAGATTAAGTCATGGAGGAAAATCCAGTATTTACAAGAAATTAATGATATAAAAGAAACTGAGAAATGAAACATCTGGTAGGGACTCAGGCAAAGGAATGGATGAAGAAAGGTCAATTTCTGGTCATGTCAAGTAATAATGGGCTTCCTTAGGTGTCTATCATATTCAGCAACCTTCCCGGAATATTGAACACAGCCCTTTATTTGATCCACTGGAGTATGTTAATTTGATAAAATAGACAAAGACAAGGAAACTGATCTGAAAGACAGCCCTGTTGGCTGGGGCCTAGAATACGCCGACTGCTTCCCCAGTCAAAACATAACCGTTTACCAAAGTCGCAAGACTCTAATTAAAAAAAAATAACCGTTCAGCAAATTCACAAGACTCTAGTTAAGGAAAAATAACCGTTTACCAAAGTCGCAAGATTCTAATTTAAAAAAATAACCGTTTACCAAAATCGCAAGACTCTAGTTAAGGAAAAATAACTGTTTACCAAAGTCGCAAGACTCTAATTAAAAAAAAATAACCATTCACCAAAGTTGCAAGACTCTAGTTAAGGAAAAATAACTGTTTACCAAAGTCGCAAGACTCTAATTAAAAAAAAATAACCATTTACCCAAGTTGCAAGACTCTAATTAAAAAAACAAATAACCGCTTACCACAGTCGCAAGACTCTATTTTGGGGATTTTAAACTGATTTTGGCATTAAATGACCCATCAACGGTTGATATGCCATTAAATAAATCAATCAATCAATCAATCAATCTCAAAGAATCAATGTATAACAACAATGATCTACAGCTAATGGAATACTGATATTTATAGGCATTGATTTTTGTTTAATATTTTATACTTTAACTCTGTAATAGAAAATGCAAGGAAATACAAATTCCATTTACAAATATTTGATATCAATATTCAGTTAGAATACTTTCATTGTTCTAAAAATGTTGATATTCTAAAAGCAAATGATATAGGATTTTTTTTTTTAGTAGTGAAATAAATTTTGACCAGCCTAAACAGGAGGATCTCTTTACAAATGAGCATTCTTCGTCGTCATCATCATCATCATCATCATTATTATCATCATCAACATTTTTAAGTAAGTATTTTGTGTTATTCCCCTTAAGCAGGAGAGTTCTTATCAACTTCTGGTACAGGGCGCTGTTTTATATTCTGGTGAACGAGCAGCCATATTGCCATTGTGATTAGTAGATCAGGGAACTCAAGAAGCCATGTGTGTGAATTGTTGACCGCAGTCATTGTTTGAATAAAGGATCTGTGAGTACATCTTCGGTTTGAATTTTAATCTGTTAATATCTGTCATTAAACCAACCTTACAATCATCATCAATAATCAATCAATCAATAAATCAGTCAATTAATCTTTTAATGTCCATCATGGACATAGACCTTCCCCAAGATTTGCCAGACCTCAATATTTTCTGAACTTGTCTAAATTGTCATGCCATCTTATTATTTTGCTGGTCACAATTTTGCATAAGATCCGTGTTGTGAGTTGTGATATCAAGCGATTGTTTGACTTTCTTGCAACATGGCCTGCCCATTGCCGTTTGAGTTTTCTAATGGTTTTTATGATATCTCTGTCCCCTGTTTGTTCTAAATAAATTTAATTAACTATGTCTGAACCACTTGGAACTACATTTTCACTGCACAATGGCTAACTGCTTCAGATGTGACAAATTTAATGATATTCCTCATTAAATAAAATGTTAATTCAACTGAATCAATGAAGCAAAAGCATAAATACTTACAAACTTCATAAGTATAGAATCATAATCATGTACTCAGACTATTGTTAATGCAGAAATTAGAAACCGTCAACCAAAACTGTCACCTAAAATGTCAGAATAGGTTTTTCAGTTTTCAAGTTGGGCAGTATGTATGTATGTATGTATGTATGTATCATGCTTAGTGGTTTTTTCATAGGTTTCTTAACTGATTCTGCCTGCCTGGCTATGTATGTATTTATGTTTATGCCACACCAATGGAGCTAGAGGGCTGAAATTTTAAACATTTACTCCTCATTATGTCTAGAAAAATTATTTTTTTTAAAATTCTCCCCATAATAGCTTTTTAGTGGTGGGTTCAAATTCGCAATGTAAGTTTATGCTAAATTGATCCCTTAGTTTGTGTTGGCTTTTTTTAAAAATTAAGATTTTTTTAGTGATCACTGCCCAACAAAAGGCAAGATAGGTAACTTATTCATTGATCACCCCTCTTTCTAATTTTTTAATTGATCACCTACAACACGGCATGCTGCCAAAAAACGCTGGCCACGTGACGGTTTCTATTGTGTGACTAACCAGACCTGTTTTCAAATTGATAACCACAGGCTAGACTAAACTAATTGAGACCAATCTACCAATTCTCTTAGTACATTTTTGTTTATTAGTTTTCTTCCATTTAGATGAAGACTAGCACTAAAGATTGTCTTTCAAACTGGGCCCGTCTCATAACTCGGTAATTAGTGTCAAGCTGGGCTGATATAAACCAAACCTTTGTGAATCTTTGGCTGGATAGTGCGGCACCATTCATTGGTCCGAAAAGGCTTCAAGGTATATGAACTTTGGGAAAACAAGTGCACTACTAGTGAAAATGAAGTTTAATGAGTTCATGACGAAGCAGGAAGGATTTAAACTGCATAATAAAGTAGAAAATATTCGATACAATAAATACTAGCATTCCAAGGGAAATTATGAATCACTGCCACCCATATATGCTGTGTTGGGGGTGATCAATTAAAAAGTTGGAAAAGGGGGTGATCAATGAATAATTTACTTTTCTCGCGTTTTGTTGGGCTGTGATCACTAAAAACGGTCTGGATTTTCAAAAGAAGAGCGGGCTCAAACTAGTGACCAATTTAGCATAAACTTACATTGTATATTGAACCCCCCTCTAAAAACTTATTGGGGGGGGGGGATTCAAAAACATTTTTTCCCCTACTCATTGAGGGGAGTGTGTGTGCATAATTTAAAGTTTCTACTATGAACAGTAAGGGCTGGGCGAATTCCTGATAGATAGATAGATAGATAGATAGATAGATAGATAGATACATATAAATGTCAGAACACATGAATAACATAAGCCCAACAATAAAACAGTGCATTTATTGCCCCTGGGCACCAATCTATTATCATCTCTTCTTGCTAGGTGGCCAGCCCATCTCCATTTTTGCTGCTTAATTAGTTTTATAATATACTTCACACTATTCCTCTCTCTGATCCATGTTGATCTTTTTTCTATCTCTTAGAGTTATCGCTAGCATTGCTCTTTCCATGGCTCTCTGTGCTATTCTGAGTTTTCAGCTCGTTTGGTTAATTTCCATGTTTCGTCTCTGTAAGTCATGGCTGGTATTATGCAGCCGTTGTATACTTTACATTTTAGGCACATTGGCAAGGTGCTCTTCAGAATGTCTCTATTCATACCAAATGCTTTCCAACCTATCGTTATGCTTCGTTTTATTTTGTAGTCTTTCTCTAGCTTTGTTTATTGTTGATGAATAGATGTATTCATCAACCTCTTCTAATAAGGAGTAAATGTTAAAATTTTCAGCCCTCTATCTCCATTGGCATGGCCTGTACAAGTGACACACATATACATAGCCAGCCAGGTAGAATCACCTAAAAACTGAAGAAACCTATATTGACATTTTTGGTTGACGGTTTCTAAAAACTCTAATTGAAATGTGAACAATTCTGACATTGGTTGTTTATATGAATTTCTCTACATCACCACTCTTTATTGATCCTCAGTTTAGCGTGTCATCATCCAGGTGTCACAGGCCATTGACTCCATCAGTTGCAGGATCGAACACTCTTTAAGTAGAGTCTAATTGTCAAAATTAGCCGGCCATACATTTCAGTAATTCTGACAATTCCTAAAGAGCAAATACAATTTTTAGGTTACAATTTCAGTCATTAATCACCCCATTGAATTAAACATTTATCTGGGCCTGCATAAGCATTTATCAAAACTTTAAAACTTTTAACGAAAATGACAAGTTACTGCAGCAAGGGAAGACATGATGGTAGTTTTGCATGAGAATCTTTCTTTTTTTTTACATTTCTTTTACATTAATTGCAATTAATAATTGGCTAAGCCTGCAATGCTAACTGTTTCTGTAAATTAAAATATTCCTCATTTATGGAAAGTAATCTCTTGCCAAATACTTGGGAGGAAATTGATTCTGCGTAGAGAAGAGTCGCTCAACTAATTATGCGATATATATTCATGTATGCATGCATGTCTGCAGATAAGTTAATGAATATTCATGAATAAATGCATGTCTGCCGATAAGTTTGATGAATACATACACAATATACAGTATATATATACACACATACCTACATTGCTATATATGTACACGCTTATAAGCATCTATATATTTAAATACACATACACAAATAGGTAGATATATATTAAGAGCACAAATCAAATTTGCATGCAAATATGGTTGGTTAAAAGTGATTGACCATTTCTGATCGAGGATTCATTTTTTGTCAAACTCCAAGACAAAGTCAGGAGTTGACTTTATTTTCCTACGTAACAAGAATATCAAGAACAAGAACATCGAGAACAATCCTCACCAAAATTTGGGATGTAAACCGATACGTAAAATCCCCATTCCTCTACCGTGATTTGAACTCATGACCGAGTGATCACTAGACGGGTGTCTTACAGACTGAGCTAAATTGACAATTCTTAGATATTAATGAAAATGTATCAAACGCATATGCATGGGCTTATTTCATTCTAATAAATAAATATAGGAAAAAAAATATATTTCCATAATGTTTCATTTATTATATACACAATACAAAAGTTGCAGTAATCATCTTCAGTCGGAATAGAAGTAGGAGTAGAGTCTAAAAAATTTTTTTTTTTTTTAAATTCCCCCCAAATAGATTTTTAGTGGGAGGTTCAATGTACAATGTACGTTTATGCTAAATTGGTCTCTAGTTTGTGTCCGGCAGCATTTATGTTTGTTTGTCAAAATTCTGACTTTTTTAGTGATCAACACCCAACAAAAGGCAAGAGAAGTAACTTATTCATTTATCACCCCTTTTTCAAATATTTTGATTGATCAGTTCCACACAGCATGCTGCCAAAAGACATTGGTCCTGTGACGGTTTCTATTGAGTGACTAACCAGACCTGTTTTTTGTCCTTGGGTAATAAGTGTTATTTTCTGATTGATTTTGTCTAAAAAGTATAGAAAATGGCTATTATTCCCTTCAAACTTTGCTTTTGTGATTAGAAAATTGATATTTTCTGATTTACCTAATTTGCCTCAGACAGCTTAGGGGACATACTTGAAGGCTGTCCCAAAGGCAATGATAGCTGGGAACTTGGTAGAACCGCCTTGGAGACCCATAAACAATTATAAAATAACGCTCACTACCCAGGAAGAAAAATTGCATGGTGTTTAGTTATCAAAAACAATCTTTTATCTTTATATCATCAGGTTATGACATCTTATGTCATGTCATGTCATCTGATGCCGTGTTGTGTCATCTGATGTTATCTTGTATCATATTATGTTGTGGTATGTCATGTTATATCATGTTATATCATGTTATGCCATCTTATATCATGTTATGTCATCTTATTTATTGTCATCTTCTTGTTATGTCTTATTTTTGATTTTTATTATTATTTTTATATTTTTCACTGGTATAAAATGATGTTGCCTTGTTCCTTCGAATATAAAACAATCGTAAATCTTGAATAACTACTCACTTTTGTTTAACATTAATGTCAATACAATTTAAATTCAGTTGTTTTTCTGAAAAAGATGAGATGGTTCACAAGATGAGTAATATTGATTGACTAATCAAACATGTTATTATATTGTTTTAACCCTTTTTTTTTGTAATTCTCAAAATATCTCTTTCATTTTTAAAAAGCGTTTTCAAAGATAGTTTTGATCAGTGGTTCTCAACCTTTTCTGCCATTGCACCCTTTCCAACATATTTCAGAATGCCATTCCCCACTTCCAAGATTGTCTCACTGAAAAGGTGCATGCCAAATAATATGCATATAATATTGAAAATCTTTTATTTGTTTATATTAGCACATATACATTTACTTTGATTTTCATAACCCATAAGAACCCAGACCCATTTCTCCTTGAAGCAAAATTATGGGGTTATAAAACAGAAAAACAAATTATACATCATAGAATGCATTAGAAACCTTTCATAAAGTTGTAGCAATGTAATGTCTTTTTCCATGACTATTTCAACGCTAAAAGCCCGGAGTGACATATATGTCACAGTGATATTTTCCTAACTTTTTTATATCAATTTGTTCATGAAATGTGGTCAGAATAAGTTAAATGTAATATAGGACATGTTATTAAAGCATTAGAATTGCAAGCCACCATTTAGGAAATAGAATTCTTGGTAGACGAATTGACACACAATCACGTGACTGCACCAGGTTGTTCAGTAGATGTTACTTAGTACACTTCATGAGTTAAAATCAAGGGTAAAGCTGTATAAGGTACTTTCCAGAACCTTTAAAGTCTATGTAACACTGGTGTCACTGTGGGTTCTTATGAGTAAAAAAAATGAAAAAATGATTTAATTATACAAGCAATGCCAAAAGATCAATATTCCAACAGTTTGGATCTACCAAACTGTGGTCCCAATTCCTCCCTTAAGCCCTATAAATCCCCCCCCAGGGGGAGGGGATAAATTTTGACCCTGGTTGAGAACTGTTGGCTAATGCCGATCTGTGTTTCTTCTGCTCGCCGTGAGAGATGAGAGAGGATGATTTCTTCCAGGGCTGCTGGTTGATGGGATGTGGAGGGAAATTAATTTCCGAGAAAAGGCTCTCCCACGTGGGTGGAGAGAAAAGACAACAAAATTCAAGGATCTTTAATTGGAAATCCGTTGTTTTATTTCCGTCGATATAGATTATTTCCTGGGTCAGTTCATGGGTTACTTCGAGGTATGGAATTCTATTTCATTTAGTTTCTAAATGAGTTGGTCACTTTTCGGAATTACTACTAAGAAAATCAAGGGTTCTTCCTCCTTCCTTCGCCCATCCAGGTGAAAGGGGGAACTACCTCACCCCTGACCTGTCGTCTGTCTGATTCAAATCTAAAACTTCTAACCGCTTCTAACCTGCTATCTTCTCCCTCACCCCTGACTGTCACTCGTCCGAATAGGATCTCAACTGCCTCCCTATTTTCAAATCTGGGCCCCTTTTAACGGCCACCGGTAATACAATATGTCCTGTTGGGGACCAATGTGGCATATGCAGTTTGACACAAATTCCTAGCCCCGGTAATACAATATGGGCTTTTGGTCATGTACACCAAACGCGTGAACACACATACACAGGGTGCATTTCATTAAAAGAACCTCTGGTTTTGATGAACCTTGTCAGATAGAGTTTTTTAGTTTTTTCTGCAAATATGCTGCCTCATTATTTATTTTTGCACTAACTCCTCTGCATATTATAAACTGTCAACCAAAACATAGGTTTCCTCAGTTTTTAAGTTAGTCTACCTTGCTGTCTGGCTGGCTATCTCTGTATGTATGTATGTAAGTGTCACGTGTACAGGCCACACAAATGGAGCTAGAGGGCTGAAAATTAAAACATTTACTCCTTATTATGTTTATAAAAAATTAGTAAAACACTCAAAATTGACCCCTCTGTCACATGAATCTTCGTGCGTGTGTGAGGTGGGGTGGTTAAAAACACAAAAAAAAAGTTTATGCTAAATTATTCCCTTTGTTCGCGATTGTTTTTGGAAATTTCAGACTTTTTAGTGATCCAACAAAAGATGAGAGAAGTAACTTATTCATTGATCACCCCCATTTTCCAATTCTGTAATTGATCCCCCCCAACACAGCATGCTGCCGAGACTTTGTTAATATATCTCTCTCTCTCTCTCGCCAACAAAAGGCGAGAGAAGTAACTTATTCATTAATCACCCCTTCTTCCAATTCTTTAATTGATCACCTCCAACACAGTATGCTGCCAAGGCTTTGTTGATATCTCTCTCTCTTTTTCTCTCTCTCTCTCTCTCTCTCTCTCTCTCTCTCTCTCTCGTGTTATATATATGAGAACAATAGAGTACTCCATTTTGTTCTCACATTTTGGAATAGGTGTTCTAGAGTGATGTTTAGGAAGTTAATCTTTCAGACCATTGTTGCTTAGATAATTCTAGCAAAAGGCTTCAATAGTGAAGCACTCATTGAAGCCTTTTGCTAGAATTATCTAAGCAACAATAATATTTTTAATTATTCCAAGGATCATTGAATCTGGGAATTCTATGTTGGGCTAATAAGTATCTCATATATTTGACCCTTATATATTTTCAAATATTGCTTAAACAGGAACCTCAGATTCTGAGCTCAAGATCAACATAGGAATGTTTGAAACTTTTATTCTCCATTTTAGCATAAAAGCATTTTAAACCAAATAAAACAAATCTTCAATCTTCAATATGTTTTATTCTATATTAAGATGAAAGAAGAAATAAAACAGGTCTTCTTAGTCACTCAATAGAAACTGTCATGTGATCAATGTCTGTTGGCAGCATGGGGGTGATAAATTAAAAAATTGGAAAATGAGGTGATCAATGAATAAGTTACTTCTCTTGCCCTTTGTTGGGTAGTGATCACTAAAAAAGTTAGAATTTTCAAAAAACAAGTGTGAATGCTGCCAGACACAAACTAAGAGACCAATTTAGCATAAACGTACAATGCAAATTGACCCCCCCCCACCATAAACCTATTTAGGCGAGGAATTTTCAAAAAACAAAAAAATAAGAAGCAAATGTTTAAATTTTCAGCTCCATTGCTGCGGCCTGTACACATGATACATACATACATACATAACCATCCAGCCAGACCAACTTGATAATTGAAGAAACCTATGTTGACAGTTTTGGTTGATGGTTTCTCAAAATGTAAACCACTCTTCAATGTTTTATTCTGTGTAAGATGAAAGAAGAAATAAAATAAAACCATGAAAAATACATTTAACAAAGATGAACGATATAAGAAAGATCAAACATTAGCCACTAAGAGATGCGTTGCCTGATCTAAATTTCAAAGATTTATGAGAAAGAACAATGCAATATATATAATAAAATAAGTAGAATAACTATTTTATAAGACTGGGATTTTGTTGTGTGCGTTTCTTTTTAATTGTTATATTAAAAATTTGTTTTGTTACAGAAAGAAGAAATAGTTTGCAAGGATAGATAGATATTACTAGCACCTACACTAACTCTCTATATATACATCTCAACTGACACTCACATTTTTACCCAAACTGGCAAAATGTTACTCATATAGTTATATATTTTGAGCATTAATGATAAAAAGTATTTATATAATGAAATACTTTTCTTTTAAAAAAAAAATGGTAGACTCAATGATGAATGGGATTTTTGTTACATTAGAAGCAATATTACTCAAAATAAATAAATTATGACCAGTCTATGATATGGCACGGTATGCGGTGGTATGGCGTATACCTACTTCTCAATTTCCTGTTTTTTTAATGCATTCAATGACTACTAATGGAGAGATTACCATATACCTAGTTCCTAAAACCAAGCTTTATTGTATACCTAGTTCATAAAACCACTCCTTACTATATACCTAGTTCCCAAACTAAGCCTTAATGTATACCTAGTTCATAAAATCACTCCTTACTTTATAACTAGTTCTAAAACCAAGCCTTCTGTATACCTAGTTCCAAAAATGAAGCCTTACTATATACCTAGCTCAAAAACCCAAGCCGTACTGTATACATAGTTCCCAAAACCAAGCCTTACTGTATATCTAGTTCAGAAACCAAGCCTTACTATATACCTATTTCCCAAACTAAGCCTTAATATATACCTAGTTCTCAAAACCCACACCTTAATGTATACCTAGTTCCCAAAACCAAGCCTTACTATATACCTAGTTCCCAAAATCAAGCCATGCTGTATACCCAGTCCCCAAAACCAAACCTTACTGTATACCTAGTTCCCAAACCAAGCCATGATGTTTACCTAGTTCCCAAAACTATATACCTACTTCCCATACCAAGCCTTACTGTATACTTAGTTCCCAAAACCCATTTCCATCATTGATTATGAACCATTTCAAGACTGTCCATATTTTATTATGATTAAAAATGTATTGAATGTTTCTATATTGAAAACTATCTATTAATTGGCTAGTTCATGACTCATGACCATATGAGGATCTGTGAGAAAGATGTAGAAAATATAGCTAGACTAGCATTTCAAGGGAAATCATGAATCACCACCACCTATATATGCTTCTTTTTACCTAGTAAATTAAGCAGTGGTAGTGGGCATTGATCACGAAAAAGTCCAAATTTTCTAAAAAAACAAGTGAGAATGCTGCTGGACACAAACTAAAGGATCAATTTGGCATAAACTTACAATGTAAATTGAACCCCCACTAAAAAACATATTTTGGAGGGGAGTGAGAGTGCAAAGTTTCAAGTTTCTACTATGAACAGTTAAGGCTGGGCGAAGTCCAGATATATAAATAGATATTACAACAACTAATTAAGCAGCAAAAATGGAGATGGGCTGGTCCACCTAGCAAGAAGAGATGACAATAGATGGGGGAAAAGACTAACCATCTGGTGCCCAAGGGGCAGTAAACGCAGTAGGAAAAGACCAGACACAAGGTGGAGGGACGAGATAGAAAAATTTGCCAGTAAGACGTGGCAGAGGTTAGCACAAGATAGGTTGTCATGGACGGAAATGGGAAAGGCCTTTGTCCAGCAGTGGATTTATAACGGCTGATGATGATCATGATGATGACATAGATACATATAAATGTCAGAACACGTGAATAACCTAAACCCAGCAACAGTGATTAAATCAATGTCTTGTTTGTAGTGGTGAATATATTTCATATTGAAGTGGAATGTTAATATTTTATCACCAACTCAACTTTGGCATACCTGGTCAAAGTTGGTATAATAACATTAGAAAGTAGGAAATATATAAAGAGCCTTCGAGATCAG
Source organism: Architeuthis dux (assembly GCA_006491835.1). Lineage (NCBI taxonomy): Eukaryota > Metazoa > Mollusca > Cephalopoda > Oegopsida > Architeuthidae > Architeuthis > Architeuthis dux. Next base: position 10,359,808 of record VCCN01000387.1, read on the forward strand.
GTAGAGGTTGCATCTGCATCAGGGGTCATTGGGACTATCCAAGGAGTCGATAAATGCCTGGAGGTCAAAAGGGA
>VCCN01000387.1:10453955-10467855 GCA_006491835.1 Architeuthis dux
ATGATGATGATGATGATGATGATGATGATGATATCAGTCCTAGCACCCGGTTCACTCTAGCAGTAGCACTGGCAATAAGATGTTTTTCTTAAATCTACATCATTTCCATGTTATACACCTGAAAACTCATGGTATGTGACTACTAATATTTGTGTGGGGTTGAAGTAAAACACATAAACAGATGGTTGTCAACCATCTTCTTATTGTCAGTAGATCAATCTAGACAACCAAACTTCCTTAGGATAACCGAAAGCTTCCTTTTACTTTTTCACCACTGAATTTCTCTGCTGCTTTTTTCTCCCCTTCTCTCTATTCCTTTACAATGTTATTGTTGACTTCTGCTGCAATCCCCCAGAGCCAAAAAACATTTGTTCTCTAACGTCAGATATTCCGCTTTGTTTAAACCTTTGCTGCGGGTTAAATTGGCCCCGAGGAATCAGACAGAGAGTGAAGAAGAAAAAAACCAAACACAATCATTATACAGTGATGACTAAACCTTCAGTGATGCCATCACACATGTCTGAGTTTTGTCAATATGTATGCTATTGTGAATCTTGCTTAGAGGCCCAAAAGAAAGAGACGATGAGAAAAGAAACAAAAAAGTTTTCAAAAGATTCTTTTCATTTAAGTTTCAGCAATTTTTTTCTTGCCAAATGAATAGATCAGTGGACAAAGAATTTCTGTCTCACTTTCATTTTTATTTTCATGTGATTTTACTCAGAGATATCATATCAACTGTTACGGGTTTGCCAAGAGTTTAGACTGTTTATCATGAGGTTGGTGCAATTTTAAGTGTTTCAAATCTATTTTTAGCATTTCTGAAGCAAGCCTCAGTGATATGGCTACCATAGACAGTGTTTGCTGGTTTCAAAAGAAAGTGTTTCTCATTAAAGAGCTCCTACTATCAATAAGTTGTTAAGTTCTGCTTTGTGCTCTCGTATTCTTTAGCTTTTTTTATCTCCATATTTCTTCTCTGTTTGATTAGTTACAATGGTTGCATAATACCAGCCATGACTTATGGATGCAAAACATGGAAATTAACAAACTTAGAATAGCACAGAGAGCCATGGAAAGAGCAATGATAGGAATAACACTAAGAGATAGAAAAAGATCAACCATGGATTAGAGGGAGGACTAGTGTGAAAGATATTATACAAATAATTAAACAGAAAAAATGGAGATGGGTTGGTCACCTAGCAAGAAGAGATGGGGGAAATGACTAACCGACTGTTGCCCATGGAAAAGTAAGCGCAGTAGGAAAAGACCAGACACAAGATAGAGGGACGAGATAGAAAAGTTTGCTGGTAGGATGTGGCAGAGGTTAGCACAATCTAGGTTGTCATGGAAGGATATGGGAAAGGCCTTTGTCCAGCAGTGGACTTATAACAGCTGATGTTGATGATGACAATGATGAAGTAAATGCAACGCAGTCTCTTAGAAATAATAATAAATCATGGATTTTAAATGTGTGGTGTATGCCCTACAAGGGGTAATTTGAATATATTGGGGGTCAATTTGGAAATTGGATATGAAGATCGAAAATGATTATACAATACTATTAATTCCTAATTTTACTATAGATGTTGAACTCATTAACTTTGTGGCCTTGTCAGCTGGGGCCTAGAATACACTGACTGCATGCCCTGCAGGGGGTTAAGACTCCCCAAACAGAGGCCACCTGTTTTTGCACCAGAATCGTAAGACTCTAAGTTTTAAAAAATAACCTTTCACCAAAGTTGCAAGACTCTATTTTTTTAAATTTTAAACTGATTTTGGCATTAAATGACCCATCAAGTGTTGATATGCCACCAAACAAATCAATCAATCAATCATTAACTTTGTGGAGTCAATGAGGTAATTCCATTGCTGTTACCAAATTTCACACCATAGAGAAATCACAATATTTTAGTATTTGCCCTAAACTTCATATATCAGTATTTCATTTTATAAAGAATTTGTTTCTTTATAGATATTTATCCACTTAAGTTAAATAGTATTAACAAAAGTGAGTCAGTATTCAGAGATATATGAGATGTGGTTCTTCTTTTAACCACATGATATATAATTAATTTTTTTTTTCTTTCTAGTAATGGTCATATCAAACTAGTTGAGTTGATGAGGTGGGGTATGGAGCCAAAAAGGTTAAGAACCACTTCTATAAATGAAGGAATGTTAATTGAATCAGTAACGTAGAGATAATAGGTTAACTCATAGTACATTCACAATCCCGTTGCTTTCTCATTATAGCGTGTACTAAATGAACTGAAAGTAATCACTTAATCTACGCAAATACACATGTATCCAGTCACTAAACTACAATTACTTTGGTCAGCACACAGTAAATAGATCAATTACACTTGTATTTCCATGTATAGGAACTTTGAATCAACCACAAATTAATTCCATCTCAATGACAGAGTTTGACAGAGAAATGCTGATTGTGAATATGTAATATTGAATATTTATCTGTATATACAAGTGCTACTTAAAAGTTTGGGTTGTTTGATGATGAAACTGAATCAATTAACCAATCACCTAGTTTCCACCGTCTCTTTTGAAGTAGTCCGCTTGGGTATGTATACAGTGATTTTATAAATGTTACTGCCAAAAATCTACTCTACATTTGGTTCACATGCTATTGTTGTATAATGCCGGTTGTATTTCTTCTTCTCATCGAGAGAATATGAGAGAATAAGAAGAAGAAGAATAAGAAGAAGAAGAAGAAGAAGAAGAAGAAGAAGAAGAAGAAGAAGAAGATGATGATGGTGATGGTGATGGTGATGATGATGATGATGTCTTGTTCCAGCTTAAATTTCTGTGGAGGGAAATTAATTTCGGAGAAAAGGCTCTCTCAATTCAATTGGAAATCTGTGGGTTTATTTCCGTCGATATAAGTTCTTTTCCGGCACGGTTCGCGGGTTACTTTGAGGCATTGAATTCTGTTTCAGTTACTTTCGTAGACGACGGGTCATTTTCCTGTATTCTACTAGTCATGGTAGTAATTCTTCATCCTTTTACTCCCCCTCCCTACTTCATTCACCCTTCCGGGTAAAGGGGAAGCTACTTCGCTGCTGACCTGTTTGCTTGTCTCTCCGATTCTCAACTGCTAACTGCCTCTAAGCTGCTATCTCCTCCCTCACCCCTAACGGGCAGGGGAATCTCTTTGTGCGACCCGTCACTACCAGCTTCAGATCTAAAACTGCCCTGATTTGAAGATCAGGGCCCCTCAAAAGGCCTACAGTGATACAATATGGGCTTTTGGTCCCATACGCCAAATGTGCAAACACACGAACACAGAGTGCATTTCGTTACACTATTGAAATCTCCCAAATCTGTTAGTAACCCCTTGTACATATACACACACACACACACGCGCACATGCACACATATATATTATGAGAGAGAGATGTAAACGTATGTGCTATATTTGATGGTATACTAAACAGATAAGTAAAAAAAGATGTTTCCCCATTTTAGCAACAAATATTCAGGTCTAATGCTATTTAGAAAACGTCAACTGAAACTGTCACCAAAAGTTTCTTCAGTTTTTAAGTGATTCTGGCTGGCTGGCTGGCTGGCTATGTATTCGTTGTGCATACAGGCTGCACCAATGAAGCTAGAGGGCTGAAAATTTACACTCATTATTATGTAAAAAAAAACATTTTTTGGGTTGTTTTTTATTTTAAATACCCCCCCTCCGCCCCGCAAATATGCTTTTAGTGGGGTTTTCAATTTGCAATGTAAGTTTTTGCTAAATTGATCCCTTAATATGGGTGGGGCTGTGTGAGGCAGATGTCGCTATACCAATATGCATAAACTGTAAGTAATGTAACTCATTGATTATCTAACAGATGTAATAGCGATTGGCATTTACGGTGTGAGTATTTTAGAAATGTTTATACTTGTGTGGTGGTAAGCTAGTTTCTTTTGATAGGTTGTTTTTGAACATATTAACAGAAAAAGAGTTTACTGTTTCATCTGAAAGGCAGTTCCAGTATGAGAAGGATCTTGATGTCAAAGATCTGTCTCTAATACCAGGGTGGTGGTTTATCTGGTATTTGTGACTATGACCTTTGTTTGTTTTTTTTATTAAAGAATAATTAATTGTTAAATTATGCTTGTTTAATTTTATAATATAGATATCTAGCTTAAAAGCAAACCCATAGGGCCGGTTTTCAGCTATTTTGTTAAAATCAAGACTCATAGCACAGCAATTACCTCCACCCTAATCATACAGCTTAGAGTGTACTCAATTAGCCACTAAGTGCACAGAAAAATTTGTCCTAATGCACACTCTTCACAGGAATTGAACCCAGGACCTTTTGCATGTGAGGCAGATGTGTTAACCATTACACTATCTGAGAAGACACTCTGGTAGTTTACTTTAATGCTTAGAAATGAAGACCATACAGGAAAAACGATTAAACTCCATCTTTTGCATTTTTTAGTCACTGCCTGTACTAGGTATGACTAGAGTTAAACTGTATAGCTATTTACAATACAATTGTAAAACCGACCAGACTCAATGGTTATTTAGCTTTTAAATTTACCCATCCACTAAAAGAACAATAAGATTTAAGTTAAGTCTAAAATCCAAGTTACTCAAATTACTCACTCATACCAGGAATCGAACCTGAGACCTTCTGTGTATGAGGCAGATGTGCTAACCATTACACTATCCAAGCAGTCATAATTAGAAACAAAGGGTTGAATTATTGAAAACTACAAGATTATGTTATTGATACATTGTCGAGAGTTTTACACTTTTCATGATGTTTTTATAGGGAAAATGCTAAATCCAATATGTTGCACATTGTATTTGAGTGCAAAAACTGATCTTTATTATATATACATATTATTGGCAGAATTCTGTATTCTAGTTTTTCTCATAAGGATTTTCCTGCATATCATTGGCAAAGGAATTTGAAGCAGGAACAGACACGTACTTAGCTTTGCTGGAGCCAGTGTTCACTCTGAAGATCACTAGAAGTAGGAAGAAAATGCAAGTAATAAGTGAAATGAGCTACACGGGGGAAAAAAATAAGATCTTCAGATGAAGAAAACTGGAAGAAACAGAAAGAGTAAGACAACGGAATTAATCTCAGTGGATGAAAAAAAATAAAGCTAACAGGTCTGGTTAGTCACTCAATAGAAACCATTGCATGATCAATGTCTTTTGGCAGCATGCCTTGTTGGGGGTGATCAATGAATGAGGTACCTCTCTTACTTTTTGTTGGGTAGTGATCACTAGAAGGTCTGAATTTTTGAAAAAAAAACAAGCATGAATGCTGTCGGACACAAACTAAGGGATCAATTTAGCATAAACTTACATGCAAATTGAACTCCCCACTAACAACCTATTTAGGGGGGGGGTTTAAAAAAACAACGTTTTTATCAACATACATAGTAAATGTTCAACTCCATTGGTGCAGCCTGTATGCATGACACATACATAGCCAGCCAGCCAGCCAGAATCACTTAAAAACTGAAGAAACCTTTGCTACAGTTTCGGTTGATGATTGCTAACTAGCTTTATTTCCTGAATATTCGCTGCTAAAATGAAACATCTTTTTTACTCATCTGTTTAGTATACCATCAAATATAGCACATATATTTACATCCCTCTCTTATAATATATATGTGATACATACATACATAGCCAACTAGCCAACTAGCCAGCCAGACCAACTTAAAAACTAAAGAAACCTATGTTGATGGTTTTGGTTGACAGTTTCTAATATTATGTAAAAAAAACAGTAGAATATAGAGAAGAATAATGTGCTTAAAGCGTAAAGTATACAACGGCTGCATAATACCAGCCATGACTTAGAGATGCGAAACATGGAAATTAACAAAACGAGCTGAAAACCAACTTAGAATAGCACAGAAAGCCATAGAAAGAGCAATGCTAGGAATAACCCTAAGCGATAGAAAAAGATCAATATGGATCAGAGGGATGACTAGAGTGAAGTATTTTATACAAATAATTAAGCAACAAAAATGAAGATGGGCTGGTCACCTAGCAAGAAGAGATGACAATAGATGGGGGGAAAAGACTAACCGATTGGTGCCCATGGGACAGTAAACGCAGTAGGAAAAGACCAGACACAAGATGGAAGGATGAAATAGAACAGTTTGCCAGTAAGACGTGGCTGAGGTTAGCACAATCTAGGTTGGTATGGAAGGAGATGAGATAGGCCTTTGTTCAGCAGTGGACTTATAATGGCTGATGATGATATTATAGAAATCCTGGACAAATAACAGTGATAAAAACATGAAGTGGATTGGAAGAAAATGGGAAATACAGAAGACGAATACTGGAAGGAAAACAAAAGAATGGAGTTTTGAGAAAAGCCAGGATAATTCTCTTAATCAGAAAAGAGATTGGTAAACACAGTACTGAATAAGGAACTGGCAAGATATGAGAGGCTTTGTTTATCAAAATATGAGAGACTTGATAAGGTCTATTGAGAGAATTCGGATCTCAAATAGAAAATCTATGAGTACATAATAGATGAGCATGCAAATAGAATTATTTCAAATATTTTCAGGCTTTGAATGAGTGTATTTCAATGTAAGGCTAATGGATAGATTCATCATCAACAAACCCTACCTTTTTTCACTTGGATAATATCTGCACATTATATCTTCTCTTGATTTTAACACTGGGACATCAGATTATTTTCCAAGCCATAGATGGGGAAATACGAGGGATGTCCGAAAAGTAAGGTACAAACATTTACTAATCCGACATGCTTATTACTATACAAATAAAACATTGTGCATATGTTAACAGCACTATTATGCTACGTTTCCACGTAGTCTCCATTGAGATTGATGCACTTGTCCCATCGGTGCACGAGCGCATAAATACCCTCCTTGAAGCAGATAAATGTCATTTGTTTTCTGAAGGTGCCATGTCAGGACTATGCGGTTGATATGAACATCCCAACTATATCACTGGGGCCACTCTTCTGTCAGGTTGACTGTGTGAGGGGTGGTGTTGTCGTGCAGAAAGATGACACCCCTTACGCAGATATTATAAAGCTGGAAGTACAATACATAATAACAAGATCTGTCAAAATGTTTTATATATTTCCCTGACAATAATTAGAAACTGTTAACCAAAACTGTCAACATAGGTTACTTCAGTTTTTAAGTGATTCTGGCTGGCTGGCTGGCTGGCTGGCTGGCTATCTGCACCAATGGAGCTAGAGGACTGAAAATTTAAACATTTACTCATTCTAATGTCTAGAAAAAATGTTTTTTGTTTTTGAAATTAGGAGTGGGGGATTATTTACAATGCAAGTTTATGCTAAATTGGTCACTTAGTTTGTGTCCCGCACTGTTCACACTTGTTTGGAATTTTTAGTGATAACTGCCGAGCAAAAGGTGAGAAAAGTAACTTATTCATTGATCGCCCCTTTTTCTAATTTTTAATTGATCTCTCCCAACAGTGTGCTGCCAAAAGATGTTGGTCATGTGATCGTTTCTATTGAGTGAATAACCATTCATTATTTCACTGTTGCTTTTTGTTTTCGTTATATATTCCTGATTCCTTTTTCCTAACAGTTTGATGCAAAAGTTCCTGGCACCATCTTTTGAACAATTTTAGGGAAATCTTAGAAGTTTCTTGGAAGTTTACGTAGCTCTGTAATCAGTCAGTTTAGTAGTCATTTACAAGACTTAGGAAAAGTTCTGAAGCTAAGAAAATGGGTCCCACATGAACAAACATTGGTCAGCATTTTAACACTTGTCTTTCTCTCCTTGCTCAAAACAGAAAAGACTAACATTCCAAGGGAAATTATGAATCACCGCCACCCATATATGCTGTGTTGGGGTTGATCAGTTAAAAAGTTACTTCTCTCGCCTTTTGTTGGGCTGTAATCACTAAAAAATTTTAAAAAACAAGGGCATAAGCTAGTGACCAATTTAGGATAAACTTACATTGCATATTGAACCCACCCTCTAAAAACCTATTTCGTTGGGGGAATTTTAAAAAAAACTAAAAAAAGCATTTTTCCTACTCATTGAGGGGAGTATGTGTGTGCAAAATCTCAAGTTTCTACTATGAACGGTTAGGGCTGGGCAAAGTCCGGATAGATAGATAGATATATAGATACTGTAAGGTTGGTTTAATGACAGATATTAACAGATTAAAAATGCAAACAGAAGACGTACTCACAGAGATCCTTTATTCATATATTTACAATGACCGTGGTCAACGATTCACACACGTGTCTTCTTGAGCTCCTGAAACCAATATGGCTGCTCATTCACCAGAATGTAAAAGAGCGCCCCCTTACCAGAAGTTGATAAGCACTCTCCTGCCTAAGGGGAATAAATCAAAATACTTAACAGATACATATAAACATAAAAATGGATTCATTACAAGAATCCAAAATGAAGAAAATTGTTGCCAGGCAGGGACGTACTGAAAAGAGGGTGCCACGCCACCTCCCAATGCTCTATTTAGCAAGATAAAGGCCTGCACCCACCCAATAAAAATCATTAGGTGTAGCCAGGTGTTCTTTCCTTTATCACATACAAAACTTGCAAGTTCTTGGTAAAAAGAGAAAGTATATTATCAAGTTTATTGTCTCATAAATAAATAAGCCTTGAATGATATAAAGAAAGTTAAATAAAAAATGTTACGTTCTTACCAAATTGAAAATTTATTTTGACTGAGAATTTGGCGATAAGTTATAACCAATGATTTCTATTAACTGACAAGTAACAAGTAAATATTTACAAATCGGAAATTACTCTTATCTATATGCAAGTTTCTCAGAATAATAGTCTGTCTGGAATTGTAATGATGGACTGGATAACACTAGTGAGACAGAACAAGTTTATTTATTTGAGTTGATTGCATTTAGACAAAGGAAAGTATTTAAATGATGGTGGTTAAGAGATTAGAATTGTAAAGTGTTGAGAATGGTATAATTTATCTGTTTAAAAGTATGGTTAGAATCAGAATGTCTCCCAATTTCTTTGCCTCACTTTTAGAACAAAAAATAAGAACAGAAGGAAATGAACAAAGACAAGCTGGTTGCTGCAGGGTCAAACTCCACTCCAACTTCTATTCCAACTGAAGATGATTACTGCAAATTTTGTATTGTGTATATAATGAATACATTTTTAGGTATATAGTATTGCCCATAAATAAGTACACCCCTACCACTTTTTAATTATTAATTGTCTTTTATATCAAACATAGTAGTATTTTATTATTTCTAGTGGAACATTACACAATCAAAACGGATATTATCAGGTATTATTTATAACTAAACACTACAGCATTGAAGCTCTATTGCTAAATTTAGTGTTATACTCATCTTTGGACGCAACATATTAATATTTTTGGCAGTGTTTCAATGCTGTAGACTTTGGTCATAAATAATAACAGTCCAAGTTGAAGCAACAAGAACAATCCTCACCAAATTTAATGACAGAGCTTCAATGCTGGAGAGTTTGGTTATATATAATACCTGATAATATCCGTTTTGATTGAGTAATGTTCCACTAGAAATAATAAAATCCTGCTATGTTTGGTTTGGAAGAAAATTAAATTAATGGGTGATACTGTATAAGACTTGTCAGTTTAGCTCAATTGGTAAGAGAGCCACCTTCCAATCACTTGGTCGGAAAATGTTAATTTTATATATAGGTTTGGTTTAACAAGAAAGGATGGAATAAATGAATGAACAATCAAGAAAAGAACTAACAGAGAGAAAGGAAAATGGTAAACAAACAGGAGAGGATCCAGGGGAGAGGGTCTAGGGGGTCCTGACCCCCCGCCTGCTCAAACAAAGGACAATTTAAAAGAAATTTTGTGAATAGAAAAACGCAATGATCCCAAGTAATCACAAATTAACCTTAAAAACAAAAATTCATTATATCCATTAATTAAACTGATCAAATAATTAAGAGGTTTTTTCTAAAGTTGGAACCCCTTGCCTGCTCCAAATCCTGAATCCGCCCCTGACAAAATAGAGGAGGAAAAATAATACATTATTCAGTTAATTAGAGACTGGTTTATGAAATACTCTTGAGACAACTCCCAAGTTTTTATGATCACCCCCTTGGGTGGATACAAGGCCACTAAAGGGATATTTCTGCCCTAATCACATAGTTTAGAGTATACTCAATTAGCTGCTGAGTACATAGGGAAATGTGTCTTAATGGAGAGTTTTCCACACTCTTCAATCATACCGGGAATCGAACCCAGGATTTTCTGTGTGTGAGGCAGACATGCTAACCATTACACTATCTGAGCAGACCTGAAATACTTAAGCAAAGACGGAAAAAAAATACTGAAAGGAAAGAGACGGAAAATTAAAGATTGGCAATAAGCAAGCGAAGAAGAAACAAACAGAAAGAACAGATTAATGAGAAAGAAAGCAAAGAAAAAGACAAAAAAACAGGTCTGGTTAGTCACTCAACCAATGTCTTTTGGCAGCATGTCATGTTGGAGGTGATCAATTAAAGAATTGGTACAAGGGGTGATCAATGAATAAGTTACTTCTCCCGACTTGTTTGATCACTAAAAAGCCTGAGTATTCAAAAAACAAGTCTGAACACAGCCAGACGCAAACTAAGGGACACATTTAGCATAAACTTACATTGTAAGTCGAAGCCCCCTAAAAACTTATTGTGGTGTGCAAAATTTTTAACAAAACAAAAAAAACCGATGCTTCTAGGGATAATAAGGAATAAATGTTTAAATTTTCAGCCCTCTAGCTCCACCGGTGTGGCCTGCATGCATAACACATACATACAGAATCACTTATAAACTGAAGAAACTTATGTTGACAGTTCTGGTTGAGGGTTTCTAGAAGAAAGAACAAATGAATGAGAAAGAAATCAAAGAAAGCAGACACAAAAATAAGAACGTAGCTGGTGGAAGATCTCAAAGCAAAACAAAACTAAAAACGGAATAAAATAAGACATCTAACTTTATGAAAAAAACAGGAACAGCCTCAAGTCACATTGATTTTTATGTCTGAATCTATCAACAGTTCTGAGATGTATTATTACATCCCTGGGAGAATCTGGAAAGAAAAGGTTGCTGAAGTTCAAAAGAAAGTAGAAAATTTGAAGCTCTCTGCATGATTCTAGCCATAAGTCTCCTGCCAACCCGGTTTCAATATCTATCTTTCTGGGTCATTCATTGGCAAGCAAGGTAAATTTTGACCCGTGTGTTGCTTGGTACTAACAATTGAATGTTTCACAAGAGAAGAAATGTATAATTACTTGGTTTCCATCAGTAGTTCAGGGATCACACAAATAATTAAACTCCAGACCTTTGGTTCCTAACCTTTTTTGCTCCATGACTCACCTCATCAGCTTAAAAAGTTCATATCTCCCTTACTATTATATAATGAAACATATTTTGTTAGATCCTAGTTAGATTTCACTGGATTGGAAATCAGCCAGCACGTTAAAGAATGAACAACCGGACACGCTTGTGTTAGTTTACAGAACTATTTATTCAGGCACCCTGCTTTCATATGCAGGGATAACAACATATACATGTGTGTTAGTTTTGCACATATCTAACATATTTGGCATTGAAAAAGTGTAAAAATATAATGTTAAATTCAGACATTTACTAAAATGTACAGTTTTAAAAACAAGGAACATATCTGCAAAGTAACAAATTATTTGTGAAAAGAATACTGATATATATATACATTAGGGCACTAATTAAAATTTTTGTAAATTTCTTTATTGTGTGAAATTTAGTAACACCAATGCAATTACCTCATCGCTTTTATAACTCACAAAGTTAATGAGTTATGCATTAATTACTATGGAATCTATAGCAAAATTAGTAATTAATAATATTGTGTAATTAGGAATTAATAGTATTGTATAATTAGGAATTAATAATATGGTGTAATTAGGAATTAATAATATTGTGTAATTAGGAATTAATAGTATTGTGTAATTAGGAATTAATAGTATTGTATAATCAGGAATTAATAATATTGTGTAATTAGGAATTAATAATATTGTATAATTAGGAATTAATAATATTGTGCAATTAGGAATTAATAGTATTGGATAATTAGGAATTAATCAGTTAAACTTTAACATGGCTCTGTTTTGAGTCACAGAACATGTTTTGCTCTTTATACCCAAAGTGATTCCAAATCACTCCCCGATATATTTAAATATGCCCCCTTGAGGGTCATGCATCCCACCTTCAGAATCACTGCTCTAGACCACTTGCTTTTAGTCTTGTATTATACCTGTTTCATCTTGTTGATGCTGAGATGAAATAATAAGGGTTATTGACGGTTTTGTAATTTAGCGAAAGCACAGATAACTTCAAGTCTCGTCTTATTAAAACAACGGCTTTATTCAACTGTAACAAATAACAAGTAATAACAAGGGCAATTAACTCTTCCTAACCGGAAGTAGTTATTATCATATAACAATAACATTGCAGTATATGAAACAATACCAACTGAACAATTTCTGAGGCTAGTCAACTCCTGATGTTTGAGGTAAAATGGCTACTATCGCAACCACTAAGTAGATACAGAGATAATTAAATATATTTTAAAAATACTGTAATCGACTGTAAGGTGTCACTAACAGTGGGTCAAAGTTTATTCTTGTAGAATCTGAAAACAGCTTGTTGTGAAAATGAAATGACTGTCAAAAAACAAAGTAGCAGCCCCCATATCTACATGAAAACAAAACTTTTGAGTGGAAGAAACAATTTGATGGGGAAGATAATCAGATGAGAGAAAGGTGAAAAGAATTAAATAAAACAAAAAGATGCAGTCATTTGAAATAACAAAATGTTTGTCTTAGCTAAAAATAATCTGGATGAGAGGTTGATTTTTTTCCAACGAACAGATTTATACTCGGGTTGCCATATCAGAACATCCAAAAAAGAGAATGTCCCTGAAGACTCCTGGCCTCCAACCAACACACACTTTGGAGCTATGGAACTCTGAAGCAGCCGTGATAATTATCTTTTCAGACTTTTGAAAGATTTTTTAAATTCCATCCAGATGAAGATTCAAGACCTAAACAGATGATATGTCTGAGAAAATACAGACGTATGTACACCCTGATAGTGTTTAGCACATGTGAGTTAAAACTGAAATATATTAGGATATTGTGAATTTTGAAATCATGACATAGCAGTGGTTGGATATTCAGTGTAACTGAAAGGTATCTGAGGTAGAAGACAGTATTCTTGCTAGATAAAAAAACATTATTCAGTAAAAATGGAAATTAATTGTAGGTTTTGAAAATATTTCTTTTGATTTTTTTTGTTTTCATTTTAAGTAACAAAAAAGTCTGTCGTCTAAAAAAGCAACAGAAATATGATGAAAGACAAACTGGTTGAAAATCAATAATAATGACAATGCTTCATCTGAGAAAGTCAGAAAACTTGACACTATTTTGTCTACTACAACAACTAGGTGTAAAAGCCTGCATAAATATGATGGAAAAAAACCCAGTGAAAAATGAATAATAAAAAACATCTGTCATTTAATAAAATTGACAGCAGATCAATCATCTTTAAGGATCATATAAACATTATCAGAAATCAAATCCAATAATTTCATCTTCTGGCATTCTCTTTGTTAAACTCCAGTACACCAGAGTTGACTTTGTTTTCCTACTGTAACAATAACAACAAGAACAAGAACAATCCTCAACAAAATTTGGGGTGTAAATGTAAAATTCGCATTCCCCTACCGTGATTTGAACTAACAGACAACTGATTGCCAGGGGGCTGTCTTACTGACTCAACTAAATTGTCTTAGATATTAACAAAAAAGTATCGTAGAGATATGCACAGGTTTATTTCATTCTAATAAATGAATATATTTATACAAAAAATATATATTTTTATAACAATAAACTATGA
>VCCN01000387.1:10468091-10479141 GCA_006491835.1 Architeuthis dux
ATTTTCGTTGCTTACAGAGAAACATTTTAAAACAAGGCTGAAAATCAGACCATAGAGATGCTAGTTCTTCTCATCTAGCAATGGTAGTGTTGCCAACTTTTCGAAAAACAGCTACAAACATCTAGATTCTCCAGATATTTATCTAAAATATAGGAAATATATTGTATATTATTATTAAATTAAATGTGACTTTGATCTTCAACATTTATTAAAATATTTATTAATTCATTAAAAATATTGCTTATATATGGATATACAAATGTTACAATTGATTAAATAAAAAGATCACTAATTTTATTAAAATTCATCTAAATAGCAATCTCTGACATATGGACACAACCAAAAATATCTAGATCATGATGAAAAACATCTAAATTGGCAAGGGACTTAAATAACATTTCGGTATGTCAGTCAGTGAGGTCAATCGATGATAGAGATGCTAGTGCATCTAAAATGCAGCAAAAAGAATAAAGAAGTAGTATCAATAACAAATTGCTTTGGAATTCAAATTGAACCCATCCTAAATGAGCTGGAATCAACTGATCAAAATCAGATAAGAAACACAGAAAGGAAAACACAAAAAACTGCAAGGAAATATTGCAATTGTAACTCAATTGTTTTTAATTACTCAATGGAAAAACTTAATCAGTAATTCAATTGCCCAATGAACAACCTGATTTTTTTTCTTTCTGATTCTTTGTTTACTAATCAGAATATATTATTTAATTACTTACTGAAAATACAATGGTATTGGCACAAACCAGAAATGCTTTTAGAAGACATGAAAAGCAAATTGTTCTGCGATAGTTGCCAAGAGACTATCCTATCCAAGCAATATGATTAAACATGATAGAATGAAAAGAAAACTAGATGCTCTATCAAGAGACTATAGGTCAGTGGTTCGCAGTATGAATACTACCATCTCCTTGTGGGTGCTGGAAGGCAAGGGCGTCGTAGGGGGTGTTAGAAGACAAAGGAGTGGTGAGGGGGCAAGGGCAAAGAATACAAATCAATACATCTTGCACATTAAGCCATTGTTTTAAAGCGACTGTGTGTTTATCCACTAAGTTTATATAATATGACCAAAGTTTGCTTGAATAACAATATAATAGATACTGTCAGGGTCGGATTAAAGCCACTTGATGCCCTTAGCACAGCCCCAAAACGGTGCCCCCCTCGACTCTCCCATTTCTTAACTGACAAGATTTTCTAACCTGAAAATTCCTGAATATTTGAAGATCATATTCATTCAAAAAACGTCAAAATACATAAGAAAAATAGATTCTCCTACAAAAATACACTACTTCACTAAACCGAATCTTTATCTATGAAACTTGTGCTTTCAAAATGACCAGTTTCTTTCAATATTGAATGATTGAATTCATTCATACAAGACAAAAAATAAAATTTTAAATTAAAAATGTCATGTTAAACAACTTTTAATAATTTAAATCAGAAAACCGCAAGAAACCTGTGGTGCCCCCTTCTCATTTGATGCTCTAAGCACGTGGGCTTATTCTGCTTAATAGTTAATCCAGGGCTGGTTACTGTGATAAATGAGAATAATGAAAGAATTTTGAGATCTAACACACCCAGTAATGACTGTAACCGAAAATCCTCTTGAATCCTAATATCTTTTCCCCTTCATCATTTCTCTCACTGGTTTTCGTTGGTTGTGAATTTTCCGTTGATTAAAACAAAGAAAAGTGAATCTGCAAAATAAAGGCATTAAGGAAAATAATTCAGGTATAAAATGTTTTTTGTAATATTTATAATTTTGTCACAAGCTGGTGAGTTGGTAAATTTTGTTTTGAGAAGCCAGTGACATTTAAAAAACAATTTTTTAATTGAGATATATTTAAAATGATACCAAATTAGATAACAATACAGCCTGAAATATAGAACTGGACGCTTCAAGGAATATATTTGTTTACACTTTTATTACATATTTGTCTTTCTTTTTTTCTTTTGGAGTATAAAACATTGATGAATGCATCCTGCATGTACATAAATTCAAGGAAAACTGATCATTTGTGGTTGATCTAGTAGGCCTTTTCTTGTGCAACTATTAAATTGAACTCATGTACGTCTTTATTCTTAAAAAGTTTGTAAACCTTCATTCACGAGACTGAGCCATGATACAAAGTAAATTGCTAATTTTGTGTAAGATAAACCAATAGAAGATACACCAAGAAAAATGGCCTGTTTATACTGCAACTCATTGATTATATGATTGTGTAATGTAGTTATAATAACATTAGATTCAGGATGTTTTTTCTTTATTAGAAAGAGAAACAAATGCCATAAAAGATGTAAATTAATTGCCATAATTATTTTGCTCTACTTTCCTGCATTTTGTATCATAATACAAAGAAACTCTAAATGTTTGACATTTTGTTTCTTTCAGTATAATTCTTCTTTTCATGTATATCATTGCACTGGTCATTTTCATTAATTATAATGATAGTGAATGAGTATATTTTATTGCATTTGCTTATTGAAGGCCATAATTACAGTTTTATGATAAATAATGTTTAACTCTTAGTTTCATGAACCACTTGAAAGAACTGTGGAACTCTTTAATGAATAGAATTAAAATAAAGAAAATATTACTGAGTAAATATGGAAATTAATTGTAGGTTTTAAAAATGTTTCACTTGATTTTTCTTTTTTCGTTTTAAGTAACAAAAAAGTCTGTCGTCTAAAAAAGCAACAGAAATATGATGAAAGACAAACTGGTTGAAAATCAATAATAATGACAATGCTTCATCTGAGAAAGTCAGAAAACTTGACACTATTTTGTCTACTACAACAACTAGGTGTAAAAGCCTGCATAAATATGATGGAAAAAAACGCAGTGAAAAATGAATAATAAAAAACATCTGTCATTTAATAAAATTGACAGCAGATCAATCATCTTTAAGGATCATATAAACATTATCTGAAATCAAATCCAATAATTTCATCTTCTGGCATTCTCTTTGTTAAACTCCAGTACACCAGAGTTGACTTTGTTTTCCTACTGTAACAAGAACAATCCTCAACAAAATTAGAGGTCTATACCGATATACAAAATTCACATTCCCCTATTGTGATTCAAACTATAATAAAAAATAAATAACTAATTTGACTGGACTGGAAATGTCATTTTTAATTGAATGGTTACAAAAGAGAGCCATAACAATTAAAAACTCCAACTCCCAGGTTTATGTAAGTTAAAGAAAAATTTTAAAAATTACCGAAAAGTGCAGGGAAGTAACTTTAATCAGAAGTTTATCCACTTGATTTAATATTTAAATCCCCTAATATAAATTTAAGAGTTAAAATCAAATACTATTTTTAGCAGTGAATTGCAGCTATCAAGTATTAGAATAGGAAATTTTGATCTTGTGAAACTCAAACTGAATCCTAAGCTGCTCTCAAAATATTATATGACTGTGCCAGTTTAACAAATCTACACCACATGTACGCCTATATTTTTTGTCCGTAACATTTGACAAGGGAGATAACTATTAAATGCTTGTTATAGAGTAGTCTCCCTTATTATTTTTTTTCAAGTGCGTATAAAAATCTGGGTTCATTCTACTTGAACGTAAACAAGAAAATGCAGAGCAATATAATGTTTTTGATATTTCTTTTTAATATACAGTACAATTGCAGAATTATCTCCGTACTGCCATCGTTTTTTGACGGTATGGGTAAACTGGTGATGTTAATATTTCCTTCTCAAATTCTTTTAGAATTCTTTTCCGATTTTTTGTAAATCGTAAGTTAAATTTTCTTTCCAACTCCCAGAAAGCTTTCTCGTTTTTTTAGCTAATAACTAAAAAGATAATAATATAAGTTTGAGTTAAAAGAGAGAAATTTCCATAAACTATCAGTGAAAAACTTTCCTAGACTGGAAACGTCATTTTTAATTGAATGGTTACAAAAGTGAGCCATAACAATCGACATTTTACATTTCTTTTCTTTCTTTCTTTTAGAAACTGTCAACCAAAAATGTCAAAATAGGTTTCTTCAGTTTTCAAGTTGGTCTGGCTCCCTATTTTTTATTTTTTTTTGTTTGTTTAACGGCACATCGACCCTTGGTGGGTCATTTAGTGCCGGATTCAGTAGGGGGAGGAGGGGATCCCATGTCCCCGTAACTAGAGATTTGAGTGGGGAGAATACCAAATCCCTGTCACTGACACAAATGCCATGAGGACCGAGATAAAGGGTGGGGTGGAAGGGTTGGAAAAAGCCTCTCAGGATGAATTTTAAACTAATGGTGATCGCCTCCCGTCCAGCTGGCCAAGATATCATGTGCAATTTCTCCCAGGACGATACCCGAGCATACCACAAGGACCACCAAAGAACTTCGAGGCCATGGCAGTTTTGAAGAACATATACTACACTTTGATCCTAGCCAAAAGGCTCCCTATGTATGTGTGTATGTATCATGAGCACAGGCTGTACCCATGGAACTAGAAGGCTGAAAATTTAAACATTTACTCCTAATTGTGTCTAGAAAAAACCTTTTTTAAGTTTCTTAGGTGGGTTCAATTTGCAATGTAAGTTTGTGCTAAATTGATCCCTTAGTTTGTGTCCAGCAGGATTCATGCTTGTTTTTTAAAAATTCAGACATTTATTATTTTTTATTTTAAATTCCTCCCCATAAGATGGTTTAAGTGGGGGGTTCAATTTACAATGTGTGTTTATGCTAAATTGATCCCTTACGCTTGTTTTTTGAAAACAACCTATTCATTGACCACCTCCTTTTTCAAAATTGTTAATCGATCACCACCAACACGGCATGCTGCCAAAAGACGTTGGTCACGTGACGGTTTCTATTGATTTTGTTTTTTGTTTTCTCAGCTACGCAGTCCCCCGATTCCGATCTCAACTGCTTTGCAAAGTTTTTCAATTATGGACTTCAATATCTGACAGTTTCACATTTGCTTCCTTTGTAAATCTATTCAGAATAACTGTCAAGTTTGCTCACAAATCAAATCACCAAATTTCTATGGCCGTCACCAAATCAGAGGAGAAATTTTAAAAGTTTAGTTTTTATGCTGATGTGAGTTTCCACTTAGAAATTTTCTTCTTTCTTTTGTTCGTCTCATCAGAGTGTTTTGTATTTTATTTACATTATCAGTATACATCTACGTTTTTAAAATGGATAACTTTTTACACAAGTGACTTCTTGCCTCTCATTATATGGTTATACATACTTATACAATCCATACATACAGTATCACCCATAAATAAGTCACGATCAAGTGATTGGTGGGCGTCTCTCTTACCAATTGAGCTAAACTGACAAGTCTTATACAGCATCACCTATAAATAAGTACACCCCTACCACTATGTTATAGAAATTTAATTTTCTTCTAAACCAAATATAGCAGGATTTTATCATTTCTAATAAGTCGTGATCAAGTGATTGGTAGGCGGCTCTCTTACCAACTAAGCTAAACTGAAAAAGTCTTATACAGCATCACCTATAAATAAGTACACCCCTACCACTATTTTAAAGAAATTTAATTTTCTTCTGAATCAAATATAGCAAGATTTTTTCATTTCTAATGGAACATTGCACAATCAAAACAAATATTATCAGGTATTATTTATAACCAAACTTTACAGCATTGAAACTGTTGGAAAAAATATTTTTCGTAGTGTTGTACTCATCTTTGGACGGCAACATATTCTTATTTTTGGCAACAGAGTTTCAATGCTGTAGAGTTTGGTCATATATAATATCTGATAATATCTCTGTTTATTGTGTAATGTTACTAGAAATAATAAAATTCTGCTATTTGGTTTAGAAGAAAATGAACTTTCTATAAAATAGTGGTAGGGGTGTACTTATTTATGGGCGATAATGTATAATACTTGTCAGTTTAGCTCAATTGGTAAGAGAGCCGCCTACCAATCACTTGACCGCAACTTCAAATCACTTTAGGGAAATGTTACTTTTATATATAGGTTTGATTTAACGTGACGTGATAGACAAACAGTGAAGAGTTTACTCATCTAAATTTGGTGAGGATTATTCTTGTTTCTCTTGTTACAGGGGGGAAAAACAAAGTCAACTCCAACTTTGACTGGTATTATTTATAACCAAACTCTACAACATTGAAACTCTGTTGCCAAAAATATGAATATGTTGCCTTCCAAAAATGAGTACACCACCACGATAAAATATTTTTGACAACAGAGTTTCAATGCTGTAGAATTTGGTCATAAATAATACCTGATAATATCCATTTTGATTGTGTAATGATCCACTAGAAATTAAAAATACTGCTATGTTCTGTTTAGAAGACAATTAACTTTCTATTAAAAAGTGGTCGGGGTGTACTCATTTATGGGTGATACTGTATAAGTGAAACCTGTCTGTTTGTCTATCATACTCCAGAAACCACCAAACCATGGTCGCAGTCCAACCAAATTTGGCATGCATACTCAATGGATCTGTAGGGAAGGTTTTAAAGTAAAAGAAAGTTTTTTGATTTTTTGAAAAACAAAACTTTGGGATTTTTGAAAAACAACATTTTTTGATTTTTGGAAAACAAATTTTTTTGATTTTTGGAAAACAAAATTTTTTTATTTTTTATCCCCCCAGATATTTAAATTAAATGTGATCCAAGCGTTCATGATGGTGATTATTTTTCAAATGAGGTAAAATAATGTAGTTCACTCTATATATTGAAATGTGTATCAATTCATTAAAAAACAATATAGGGCTACTTTCATTACAAATTCACTACATTTAGTACTTCAGCTCACTACTTTCGGCAATTCAGATTTTGCGACCTTGGACTGAAATTATTCTTGCATAGATTACAGAACTCTTTTTGTTTGTGTGGGTGAGGTTTTTATATGTGTAGTTATATACATTGAAAAAATATCAATCTGTTGTCAAAAATGTTTTTTTAATCTTGCTAATCTCTTAACATTTAAGAACTTTCCTTACGAACTAACTTTGAAACAAAAACAATGAAGGTAATTATGTAAAACAAGTCTTTACATAATCAATATTTGATTAAGAATTTGTTTTTAGAGTTTCCTGATATTTTGATGCATATTCATATTATTATAAACCATCAACCAAAACTATCAACACAGGTTTCTTCAGTCTTTAAGCTGGTCTGGCTGACTAGCTATGTATGTATGTATCATGCATACAGGCCGGAGCTAGTAGGATGAAAATTTCAACATTTACTCATTATGTCTAGTTTTTTTCTAAATTCCTCCCCAAAGTAGTTTTTCAGTTGGGGGTTCAATTTACAATGTAAGTTTATGCTAAATTCGTCCCTAATTTGTGTCCGGCTGCCTTCACGCTTGTTTTTTAAAAAACTTCAGACTTTTTAGTGTCCAACAAAAGATGAGAGAAATATCTTATTCATTGATCACTCCTTTTTCCAAATTTTAATTGATCATCCCCAACACAACATGCTGCCAAAAGACATGACAGTTTCTATTGTGTGACTAATTTCCTTATTAGATTTTCTAATTCTTCTGGTGAAGTTTATTAAAATATTAATGATGAAATAGACCACAATACTAGTTTGATAATCAAATATTGATTAAGCTTTTAGCAATCAGTCAGAAGCGTACCTAATAATCTTTATTGAGGCCATGCAGACCTCTAATTTGCCGACAGAATGAGCGTGCAGCACCCCTGCCAAAACCCCTTTCGGTAAGCCCCTGGAACCTGTAGAAAGGGTAACAGTTTTATACTTTGCATGATCATAAATTGTAACTGTAGAAACTGATACGTGTTATGCTATGTTATGTTATTTTGTTTAACGGCACATCAACCCTTGGTGAGTCATTTAGTGCCGGATTCAGGGGGGAGGGGAGAGGGTACCCCATGATTAGAGACTTGAGGGGGGAGAATCCCAAATCCCTTTCACAGAAACTGATACAGAAACAGATATTTAACACTTTGATAAGTTTTCATGTATTAAAAGTCTTATATGCTTGTAAAATCAGCTTACCACTAACAGAGTAATGAACAGCTTTTGTGGTCTAAACTCCTGAGAATTACTTTGAAATTCACTTTAAAGTAAATACAATTAGAAACCATCAAACAAAAATGTCAACATAGGTGTCTTCAGTTCTTAAGTGATTCTGTCTGTCTGGCTGGCTATGTATATATGTATGCATGTATGTATGTGTCATGTATACAAGCTGCACCAATGGAGCTAGAGGGCTGAAAATTTAAACATTTACTCATTATTATGTCTAGGAAAAAAAAATTGTTCTTCTTTTGAAAATTTACCCCAAAATGACTTTATGGGGCAAGTGACTATATATGATCACCCGGGGACCCGTCAGCCACATGCAAATATTGTAGCCACAAAGACAACATAATCCGCTGGATTGTGCTTGAACAAAGACAGAAACTGTTTTGAGGCATACCACACACCATTAAATTAGCCTGTTTTTGGCCTGCATAATAAAATTTTAAAATTAACCCGTAGATGTTATTTTTTTGTTAATATCAATTTTGTGTATCTATTTATTTTATTGAATGTTATTCTTTAATTCTGTTTTATTTAACTTTCTACTTTAATTTTTAATTTTTTTATATTTTCCATTGTTGGACACTTTTAGGGTGAGGCACTATATATGAACATTTCGTCAGAGGGAGTTTTGACCCCTTAAACAAAAAAATTTCAGAAAACTTGGCACTGAAAATATCTTGTAATTAGGTCTAGTTTAACATACAAAAAAGTTGTTTTGATATCTAAAATATTTTTACGGGTGCTCTATAAAGGGTTAAATTACATGCTAAAGCATACATACTTGTTTTTTGAAAATTCAGAATTTTTATTGATCACTGCCCAACAAAACGCGACAGAAGTAACTTATTCATTGATCGCCTCTTTTTCCAATTCTTTAGTTGATCACCCCCAGCACAGCATGCTGCCAAAAGAAGTTGGTCACGTGACAGTTTCTATTGAGTTACTTATCATCTTCTATTGATTTTCTTCTGACATTCTATGTTCTAGATATCGGGATTCACTTTGCTCTGTCTGTCTGCAATTTTTTCTTTCTGTCAATTTGGTTATTTTCTCTGATTGGTGTATTCGAATAATGTCACACACTCTCAGCACCTGATGAGACATTTTTAGTTCTTCTTTTCAATTCTGTTCCGACAAGCAATCAAAGGCAGCAAAATACTATTTATGAGAGACAGGTCTGCTTAGTCATTCTATAGAAACTGACGTCTTTTGGCTGCATGCCGTGTTGGGGGAGATCAATTAAAAAATTGGAAAAAAATGGGTAATCGATGAATAAGTTACTTCTCTTGTATATTGATGGGCAGTGATCACTAAAAAGTCCTAAATTTTCAAAAGACAAGCATGAATGCTGCAGGAAACAAACTAAGGGACCGATTTAGCATAAACTTACCTTGTAAATTAAAACCCCTATTAAAAAGAGGATGAGAGACAGGTCTGGTTAGTCACTCAATAGAAACCGATGTCTTTTGGCAGCATGCCGTGTTGGGGATAATCAATTAAAAAATTGGAAAAACGGGTGATCAATGAATAAGTTACTAAAAACCTGTTTGGGGTGGGGGGATTTTCAAAACAAAAGAAGTTTTTTCTAGACATAATAAGGAGTAAATGTTGAAATTTTCAGCCCTTTAGCTCTATTAGTGTGTCCTGTATGCATGATACATTGATACATAGCCAGCTAGCCAGCCAGACCACCTTAAAAGCTGAAGAAACCTATGTTAATGTTAACAGTTTTGCCTTCTAGCTCCATTGGTGTGGCCTATATGCATGATACTTATATACATACATACATATATTGCCAGCTGGACCAACTTAAAAACTGAAGAAACCTATGTTGTCAGTTTTGGTGACAGTTTTGGTTTCTAACATGACACAACACAAACTGATATCAGGTCTACAAGTATACCAGATAAAAAGAATTCCACTCTTTGATGTTTCAATTAGAGCATTTCAGAGCATGACTTCAAAAAAAACTGGTGTCATACCTATATTACTAATTCTACCTAATGGCACTATATTTTTATTTAACCTGTCCTGGTTTTTTTCAAAGAAGGATACTAACAGTTCATTTATGGCATTCCTATAGACTTTATCAATGAGAACCCATGTTATAAATCATTTCAAGTCTTCACTAGTTAGACGCGTACTAAATCCTTTCTGTAACCAGAATTATTGAACTATTAAAATACATAAAAATATTTTCTTTTTAAAACAGTATCTTCTTGATGGCATCATGAGCCATCATAAATCACTGCTGAACAAAGGCCTTTCCCATCTCTTTCCATTATGACCTAGATTGTGCTAACCTCTGCCACATCTTACCAGCAAATATTTCTATCCCATCTTGTGTCTGGTCTTTTCCTACTGCGTTTACTGTCCCATGGGCCCCTGAACATGATGGTTTTGATCTTGTGGAATATTATGAATTATCATAATTAATCTTTTTTTTTTGAGAAATATCCCTAATTATTTTGGTCTTTGATTTAATACCATGGATTAGCATCTGGATACTCAGAATATTTTAAATTATTAAAAGGATTGATGATTTTGAAGTAGTAGTTAAAATTTGACCACTTTTTAAATCTTAATTTATAATATAAAGTTCATTTATGAAATTTATCAAACTTTTATTAACCAGTATTATTCCAATGTTTAAAAAGAATTTTTAACTTTTTGTTAAAATTTTGACTACAAAGCAATTTCAATAATTAAAATGCTATTCCATTTCTATTTGTTGCGGCCGATGTAATATTTCTAATTTGTATCTTTTACCAGCATTTCACAACTTTTGAAGATGTCATAAGCATGAAATGTTCTTAAATTTAATTTGTTTATTTAACACAACCATACTCTCCATTTTCCTTCTCCATAACATTTTTGTTTGCAGATTTTTTCTTTGGCTGACTTTGGTTGAGCACACACTCATATACAGGCATTTCGGTATTTGGACATTTGACTTAATACCTAGGTAGTAGGTATAGTAGATATAGTATTTTGATCATGTGAGTAATTGATTTTCACAGACATACCTTTTTGGG
>VCCN01000387.1:10521503-10560859 GCA_006491835.1 Architeuthis dux
ATATATATATATATAATAAAAATAAGTTTATGGAGTCCTCCCGACAAATTTGTTTCATTAATGAATTATTATTATTCTAGGGACATTTTGTAAAAATATTACCTGTGTTTCTGTGGAGTTTAGCGGTTTCTTCATATACTCATACCTACTTTAAGACTTAATAGTTCACTACTACTACAAAGCTGTTAATAGTGTAAATAAATGTATATGTCTGAGGTTTTATTAAAGAGTGACTGAACTCATTTAAGTGGAAGATTCAATTGTTTCAAATGGTGAGTAGGAGATATTTTTATCAGCAAAAACTGTTACCTTTAAGTGGAAGAGTCCATGTTATGGACAGAGAAACTAACAGAAAAGGTCACACTGTTTATTAAATAGATTCTATGAATAGGAAGTGATTTGACATTGAACTTAAACGCTGTTGAAAGTGGCTTTTAAGTGAATACATGAAAAGGTAAAAACAAATATTGTGTACTTGATTTGCAAGTATCAGAGAAATATATCAGATAATGCATCAGGTATTTAATCAAATATAGAAACAGTTTCTCAGTTGATATCCTAAAATGTAGAGAAATTGATATTTATATTTACTCTAGTGAGAAACATTTACAAGAGATTGTATCACCTTGTATCACACTTGAAGAACATTTTTTTCAACCAAGCTAGCAATATTTAATGATAATCTAAATAATAAATGGGACAAAACACTCTCTCTTCTAAATGGAGGCAGAGTATTCAGTACCCCTGGCCACATAAGATTTCAAGCAAGATATGTCTCAAATTTAACAAGTTATTATGGAAATCTGATTTTCAGTCACATTTTTGTTGTTGTACAGGTCACTCTTGCATTAAAGATACACCTCAAATTTTGAATTAAATACTGGTGAAAAGTTTTTCATTGAAATTTATATTAGAGCTCACATTATTCACCATAACATTTTCATCTTACTCTAGTAACAACACAAACAGTTTTAATTAACATCTCTAGAGTGTACTAAAAAACTAAAAACTAAACTAAAAACTAAAAACCAAACTAAAAACTAAAACTAAAAACTAAAACTAAAGACTAAAACTAAAAACTAAAACTGAAAAACTGACAAAATTCAAAATGTTGCCACAGCAAATCGTGCCTAGGAAAATGTTTAGTGAAAGTTGACTTATGTTATTTAGAGAAAAAACCCAGAAACTAAAGACACAAACCCCTGGAGCAAATATTTTCTAAGAAATTAATTACCATTTCTATGAGTCTTTGGGGAATTTCATTTTTTATATTTTCTTCTTATGCGGTTGACAGTCTATTAAATTGGAATTCATCATCCAACTCTTTCACCATCTACCACACAGCCTACTTTTTCCAAATCATTATTTTGTCTTTCATGATTTCATCTCGTCATGCATATTAAATCAACTTTCTCGCTGTCCTAATCAGCTCCCTATTCTCTTTCAACAATTTCTAATTCCTCATCGGTTTCCCCAGCCTCTCTACTGTAGCCTTGCATTTTAAGTGCAGTCTTTTAATTTTTGTCTCTCTAATTGAATTCCCAATGGTACTTACATTTGTTGACAGAATAAACTCAGCAGCCTGCTACTGAAATAGAGTTTCAAAACTTACGTACAACAGTCTCAATCATACGAATACAGATCTGGTTAATCACTCAATAGAAACGTATTTTGGCAGCATGCTGTATTGGGGGGGGAGTTATCAATTGAAGAATTGGAGAAAGGGGTGATCAATGAATAAGTTACTTATCTGGCCTTTTGTTGGACAGTGAAAAAAAAACCTAAAAATGTTTGAATTTTCAGAAAAAAAGCGTGAATGTCACCAGACACAAAATAAGGAATCAATTTAGCATAAACTTACATTGCAAATTGAAATTGAATGAAAAACATTTACAACAGATTGTATCACATCTGGTGAACATTTTAATAGAGTTTTCCCAGTCTCTCTACTGTAGCTTTTCATTTGACCTATTATGGGTCGAATTTTCAAAAAAAGATTATTTTTACTAGACATAATACAGAGTAAATGTTTAAATTTTCAGCCCTCTAGCTCCATCGATGCGGCATGTATGTGTGATACATACATAGCCAACCAGCCAGACTAACTTGAAAACTGAAGAAACCCATGTTGACAGTTTTGGTTGAAGGCTTCTAATAATAAGGAACAGTCTATAACAATGGGGTTCTTCTGCAAGTAACAAGTTTACTGAGAAAAATATCTCCATCCCACCATTTTAAACAATGGACCCTTCCACTGAAACAAGTTTTTTAGTTGCTTTTCTGAAAAAAAAATAATTTAATTGAATTCAAATACAGGCAGTTCCAGCTTTTTGAAAATTCACTTTATGCCACTATTTTGCTTTTTTTTTAAAAAGTTGAAAAGCGAAAATAGTGTTCAGCTTTTGTTTTGCAGCGAGCTATTATAGAGACCCTCTTTCTCTCTCTTCTACACCAAATCTCCTGTACCTCCCACCACCATGACCTCTGACACCATCCTTGCTATTTTTATGGTCTGGGAATGCTCAAATTGATTTCTCTTACAAATTAATGGTAATTGCTACTTCGCTTTATGCCATTTGGGCCAAGAATAGCTTTTCGGAGAGACGAGGAAACCTGTATATCTGTGAATTTTTTCACAGGGATTGACTAATACAAAATAACAGATATGGTTAGTCACTCAACAGAAACTGCCATGTGGCCAATGTCTTTTGGCAGCATGCCTTGTTGGGGTTAATTAAACAATTGGAAAAAGGGGTGATCAATGAATAAGTTACTTATCTTGGCTCTTGTTGGGCAGTGATCACTAAAAAGTGTCAAGCAGACATAAATAGGGGATCAATTTAGCATAAACCTACATTGTAAATTTAACTCCCCCACTAAAAATCTATTTAGAGGGGGTAATTTAAAAAAAAACCAAAATAAACGTTTTTTCTAAACATAATAAGGAGTAGATGTTGAAATTTTCAGCCCTCTAACTTCATTGGTGTGGCCTGTATACATGATACATACATACATACATACATATGTACATACATACATATGTACATACATAGTCAGCCATCCATCCAGTCGGATTGTCTCAAAAATTGAAGAAACCTATGTTGACAGTTTTGGTGACAGTTTTAGTTGATGGTTTCTAATTGATAAACCAGAACTGCTTAACTTATAGAAATGCAGCTTTGCAAGCAAATAAACAAGTCAAATAACCCAACTGATAAATCTCAAAGGTTCTTATATGAGCAGAGTATAATTCATTGCAATACAAAAGCTCACATATAAAAGTAAATTTGGCAGGATCATTTACTCACTGATTGAGTTTAAAGTATCTCAAATCTTGTGCTAAACTTGCAGTCATGAAACCAACGAAAACTTATTAACCTTTTTAGAAAACGTCAACCAAAACTCATCAAAACTTTCAACGTAGGTTTCTTCAGTTTTTAAGTTGTTCCAGTTGGCTATGTATGTATCTATGTATGTATCATATGTACACCAATGGAGCTAAAGTGCTGAAAATTCAAACATTTACTCCTTATTATATCTAGAAAAAAACATTTCCCCCTAAATAGGTTTTTAGTGCGAGGTGGAGGGTTCAGTTTTCAATGTAAGTTGATCCCTTAGTTTGTGTCTGCTTGTCTTTTTGAAAATTCAGACATTTTAGTGATCACTACAAAAGGCGAGAGAAGTAACTTATTCATTGATCACCCCTTTTTCCATTATTTGATTACCTCCAACATGCCGTGCTGCCAAAAGACTTTGGTTACAGTGACGAATTGAGTGACTAACCAGACCTGTTTTTTAGTTTCTTTTTGTAATTTCCAACATACCTCTGATACCTGAATGCAATTTTATAATCTATGTGTGACAAAATAAGGAATTACCTAACTTGCTTAAGATCTAATCGGGAAAAGGGGATTGTTTCTTTCTATGAATAAACCCATTGAATTGCTGATCTGTTCTCTATTACTGGGCTGTATGCCTAACTACAGTCGTTCTAATAAAGTAAGTAGTGCCCTTACGCTGGCTACGGCTTCAGCCATTTCTGATAGGGTCCACATATCACATTACTATACTTGATATGTGAAATAAACTTAGAGGCGACAGGCACCCAAAGTGGCGTCACTTCATCCTGTAATCCTAAGATCCTAAAAGACAGAAAAAGACCAACATGGATCAGAGGGAGGACTAGAGTGAAAGATATTATACAACTGATTAAGCAACAAAAATGGAGATGGACTGGTCACCTAACAAGAAGAGGTGACAATAGATGGAGCAAAAGAATAACCGATTGGTCCCTATGGGACAGTAAATGCAGTCGTAAAAGACCAGACACAAGATGGAGGATTAGATAGAAAAGCTTGCCAGTAAGACATGGCAGGGGCTAGCACAATCATGGTCGTCATGGAAGGAGATGGGAAAGGCCTTTGTCCAGCAGTGGACTCAATTTATGACAATCACGTTTGTGTCTGCTTATTTAATCATTTGGTGTTAGTAATTAGCAGGTCTTTACCAGTTGTCACAACTTCCAAAAGGAAGCTATTTCCTTCAATGCACATAACACACAGAGCAAGAAATGTGTTTCAATTCCTATTGGCAGTCAAAGCAAACAAATTAATTTCTCTCTAAAGCTTGGTAATTAACTCTTAATATCATAAACCCATTGATACCACTCTTAATTGACAGTGGAACCCTTCTATAATTAGAATTTAAAAAAGATTAAAATTGACCTAGAGGTGGAAGGGAGGTAACTTTGGTCAGTATCTATTCCCATTAATAATAACATTCAAATTTCCTTATATGAATTTAAGAGTTAAATAATTATTTATAAACTTAATATCTGCAATTTCTCATCTGCCAAGATGTGAACTTTGTCAAGATATTGATTCAATTTTCAGATATGATGTCAAATGTTAATTATTTCACTCACTCAGAGTACTTACTGGGTGATTTCCTTATTAAAATGCTGCCTGTGAATTGATATTTACAATGCTTAAATATTGGAAAATCTGGTAGCATTGGAATGTGCTGATCTTAGTAAAGAGATGACAAAAGTATGGTTGAACAGAACTGACTATAATAAAGTATAGCTTTTATAGGGGGTATTTGAAAACACCTGCTGGCCCCTAATGGAGGGGGCCACCCAAAAGCTTTATAAATAGTAGTTCACCTACTGACATACAATAACATTTTTATATACATGAATTGCATAAATAACAATTGAGCATTTGGAGTTGTTTTACACCAATAAGGTTATAGTGCACGTCTATTTATTGCAAATCTTTCTTTTTCATCAAATCTGACTAAATGTTGGAGTGGGCCCCATAAGGAACCAAGCACCAAGGCCCCCAAATTTCTACCTACATCACTGACAGAGAAAGAAATTATAAATCCTCTTTTTAGCCAAATATACAATTACTGAAGTGGACAAAGTGAAGAAGTTCTTAAAAAAAATCAAAAGTCAATAAATGGAATTGTTCTTTATTTACCACCATTCTTTTGTACCTTAGCATCTTTAGGGAATAAGTTTTGAACAACCTCAATCAAACAGGATACTGCTCTGCTCTTTAGAAAAGAACAGCTGTTATGCAATTCATAAATCAAGCTGTTATCAGTTTTGTAATCATGTCTATGATTTAAGGCATCTTACAGTAATGGAAATATAAACTAATGAGATTTTTTTTACAGTCCTTATTGTGTTTCATTGTCTAGAAAAATGAACTAAGGTTTTTTTTATACATAACGTGGCAACCATTATTCATATTTGTGTTTTCACCGTTGGGAGCTATGTTCCATCCAAGTTGTTAGTAGTCAGTGTGTGCAAAAATCTTGTCATTTTTTTCCCTATAACAAAAGTGTGTGAGCACTGAATGCTGGTGCAGAGGTAAACTTGAAATTGTTTCAAGATAATTTTGGCACAGATTCTCATGGTTAATAAAACTGTATTAGCATCTTTTAATATAGTACAAGTATGATTGCATTAGTTAAGATTTTATTAAATATTTTGAACTACTTTGTTCAGTTTGTTGTTCCATTAAATAAAACATTAATGAGCATTTCTTATTTTTATGTGATGCAAATGCGAAACAAATTAATAACAATAATGCTCATCAATTCGCAGTTTATTATGGTCTCTTAGACCACAGGTGATTGCCCTGAATGCACGTCTTTTCGTTTCTCTCTTCTTTTTCTAAACACAGCTAAATAAAGTTCGAACCAAACGCGTTTAACCAACACAGCTAAAAACAGAAAATAACAAACAACCAACCAACACACACGCAAAGAACAACAAAGTCATTATAGATTGCATTCTACGAAATAACGTATTTAGTTGAGATTTTATTCAATACTTTGAACTACTTTGTTCAGTTTGTTGTTCCATTAAATAAAACATCTCATTGTTATGTGTTGCAATGTTGAAACAAATTAATATTGATAACACCCATCAATTCACGGATTATTATTGTTAAAGTTTCTGGAAAGAGTTAAATCAAAACTCATTCAACTCATTCATTACTACATTATTTTGGGGTAACTAACCTTTTGTGCGCACTTTAATTTCTTTTGTGCACTGGTTGCAAAACGAGTGTGAACGTGCACAAGCACAGCTTAGTGGAAACTATGCTTGCAATATGAGCTTACTAAACATCACTCTGTAGTGTTCAATATAATTTTAATAAACAGCTCTTTTTTCATTTTAAGCTTAATTAGCTAATTTATTATGGTAAATCATTGTTAACTGATAATAAACAAAGGGAATTTATCTAATGATATTATTTACATTTATTTATTATCCAAATTTTTCACGACTGTATTTTACATTTAGTGCATTAATAGGAAATCACTTTTTTCTTAACTCCCCCCTTTAACGTGGAGAAAGTTCAAAATTATTTTATTTCATGACAACATTATTTTAGGTAACTAATTATTTGTGCACACATTAATCTCCTTTGTGTGCTGGTTGCAAGTTTCTCTATTTTGTCCATGCTGTCAATGTGAAGCTCAAAACCAAAATGATAATGTACAGGGTTTGGAGATAAAGAACTGAAACTTGGCAAATATTCCTTGGAATTTTCATTCTCCCTTCCCTTGTTTGAACTGATTTTCTTTCAGTAAATGCAAGCAGGTCTGATTTAGTGTTTGGAACAATGAACAAAAGCCTTGAACAAGCAGTGTTTCAAATTGCTCCCCACATCATCAACAAATATATGCTATGTTTTATAGTGGACTGCAGGCAGTTCAAACAAAACTTGGTTTAGCAATCACTAGATCCATACATGTATACAGTTCAGATTTGTGTTTTGTTTGCCTCATCACATGAAGACGCATTGGTTCAAATTTACAAGTGGAATTCCCAATTTTGATGCTGGCTTATCCCACTTTCAGATTGACCAACAATATGTCTCTTTTCCAAATCTGACATTTCCAGTGCGAATGGCATCCAACGAATTGGAACACAATTATTGCTCTTGTATTTTTATAGTAAACTGAAGAATTACCAATGAGCATATTTTTTTTATAAATGTAAAATTTTAGTAAAATAATGGAATCTATTTACTTAAGTCTCTGTACACATGGAGATATTATAATACATGTAGCTATATAAATAATAACATGTATATGTACATATACATACACCCTGAAAGGCACTTATATTTACATGCACATTCTTTTTTTTGTCACATATATATAAGTAAAATACATTTACATACAGATGCTGCTAAATAAGATGCAAGTTGAATAACCTTCTCAGAAAAACACCTGAATCCTACATTATAAGCATTGCTGCTATTAATTAAGGGAAAAAAAGTTCTGTTTACTACCATTACATTCAGACAGTATACTTGAAGAAGGGTGTAGAATGGATCAGCCGAAACGTTGTGTGAACAACATAAACAACAAGAGGGATTCAATTGTCTGAAAAACTCTTTGAACTTTCTCAGTCATTACAATTGTTATTGATAAATAAGTGGCTGCTCAAATTCTGATAATTTACCCCCCTTAACTTGGGCTATTATTTGTCCATTTTCAACCTTCATCTGACATCAGAAACCAATCCTTCAGTAATGATGACATTGATATTTACTATGAAAGCTTTGGGTATCAGGGAAAAGAATGGAGACCATTTGGAGTTCTTCGTCATGTTGAGCCACAACCAGTGAACAGACAGAGAAGAAGAATGAATAAAAAATGAAAAAAAAAGATTAGTCACTCAATAGAAACTGTCATGTGAGCAGCGTGCCGTGTTGGGGTGATCGATTAAAAAATCGGAAAAAGGGGTGATCAATAAATAAGTTAGCCAGTGATCATTAAAAAAAAGTCTCAATTCTAAAAGAAAAAACAAGTGTGACATAAACTAAGGGATCTATTTAGCATAAACTTACATTGCAAATTACCCCCTGCCTAAAAACCTATTTAGAGGGAGAATTTAAAAAACAAAAGAAAACATTTTTTCTAGACATATTAAGGAGTAAATGTTGAAATTTTCAGCCCTCTAGCTCCATCGTTGCAGCCTGTACACATCATTCATATATACAGTATCACCCATAAATAAGTACAGCCCTACCACTTTTTAATAGAAAGTTAATTGTCTTCTAAACCAAACATATCAGGATTTTATTATTTCTAGTGGAACATTACACAATCAAAACGGATATTATCAGGTATTATGTATGACCAAACTCTACAGCATTGAAACTTGAGATTTGATACTGTAGAGTTTGGTCATAAATAATACCTGATAATATCCGTTTTGATTGTGTAATGTTCCACTAGAAATAATAAAATCCTGCTACGTTTGGTTTAGAAGAAAATTAATTTTCTATAATATAGTGGTAGGGGTGTACTTATTTATGGGCGATACTGTACATAGCCAGCCGGACCAGCTTTAAAATCGAAGAGACCTATGTTGACTGTTTTGGTGACAGTTTTGGTTGACCGTTTCCAAAAGTAACTTGAACAGAAATCAACTGACTTCAACATAAGCACGAATCTAAGTTGGTTGGAAAAAATTTAGAAAGAAAGTGTATTAGGTTGTGTCTTCATTAAGATCTGGAATGATTCTCTTTGATCTGAACTTTATCAATACACATAATGATGTTGATAGGGAGTAGCACACATTTATTCTATAAATACAGATATCAAGTAGGTCATATTCACAGTTAATATAGGTGTCCCCAATATAGCATGGTTTGTTATAGCGGAGTTCACAATATAAGACGGGTGGTATGTTATAGCATAGTTCGGGATATAAGGTGGGTGGTTGGTAAGCCCCAAAATCTTTGCCTATATTATCTCCCACTCATCCAGAAAACCACAAATACAAACAGAATTTCCCTTTGAACACGTAAGCCCGATATTTCAGGCTGAGCACTATTTAGCTACAGCGTAAGCCCATTTGATGACACTACCACTCCAGCCCAACTAAGAAATATATTGGACTTACCCTGGCAAACCAACTGTAAAAATGAAATGTATTAAACAAAAACATTTTAGTAGTCAATGAACAACACTCTTTTTTAATTAATTTGAGCTTTTGTTTATTTGTTCAAATCTCACTTTGTTTTTATACAATCGACAATGTTAGACGTCTTTCATCTATCGCCCACCCTTGAATATCACTAAACCCAGCCCGCAGTTATTGTGGTTCGGTAATTACATGGTTGGCTTTCTTTGACCTCAACACCCACTTTATAACTGAGGACGCCTGTATATACATTCATATGAAGAGATTTACACATATATCCTTAGATAAATAAGACACTTTCATATGTATATCATCATTATCAACAGTATATTTAAGAAGAACAAAAACATTTTAAAAATGGTGTTATATTCGCCAAGCCAAAACTGATTCTTATTATAAATAATTTTGTATTGCAATAAACTATCCTGCTTAATGCATATTTTCAGACATTCTTCAAACATGATGCACAAATTGCTGGTCAACATACCCAGTGCAGTTGAAGGAACCAAAATTAACTAGCATTCTAAGGGAAATTATGAATCACCACCACACATATATGCTGTGTTGGGGGTGATCAATTAAAAGTTAGAAAAATGGGTGATCAATGAATAAGTTATTTTAACTGAGGACGCCTGTATATACATTCATATGAAGAGATGTACACATATATCTCCTTAGATAAATAAGACACTTTCATATGTATATCATCATTATCAACAGTATATTTAAGAAGACCCTTTTGTTGGGCTGTGATCACTAAAAAAGGTCTGAATTTTCAAAAAAGCAAATGGGCACAAACTAAAGAACCAATTTAGCATGAACTTACATTGCATATTGAATCCCCATCTGAAAACCTATTGAGGGAGAAATTTTCAAAAAACAAAAAAAAACTTCCCTACTATTGAGGGGAGTGTATGTGCAAAATTCCAAGTTTCTACTATGAACGGTTAGGGTTGGGCAAAGTCCAGATACATAGATAAATGACACATGATTAACCTAAACCCTGCAATAAACCAGTGTTGAGGGTAGTGATGATTAATTTTATTGATTTTGTTATTGTTCAGTACTAGAATTTTAGCTGTATATTAATAAGTAATACCTTTTTTTTTCAATTTCTAAATTTAATAAGATAAAAAATTAATTAACTGAAGACTTAATTAACAAGCCTGAAATTCAGACCATAGATGTGCGTGTTCTCTCCCTTGCACTTTTCAGATGTAGGGGAGAGCAGGGCTAGTTGTTATGATTTTACTATTTTTGCATCCCCATAAAAAATTACAAAAGGCAGCTTAAAGACATTTCGGCCATGAGAAGCAGTCTTGCCAATTTAGCACGTTCCTAGCGCGTTTCTTGTTTTGGCATTTGGCATTGCGAAAAGCTCTAAATTAGCCTTAAACATTTTGACCATTTCTGGCCATATTCTGGCTATTTTCAACCATTTTTAGTGTCTTTTTTGTGGATTTAGGTAATTTTTGGCAATTCTAAAGAATTTAGCGCTTTTTGTAGCGCTTTTTGTAGCGCTTTTTGTAGCGCTTTTTGTAGCGCTTTTTGTAGCACTTTTTGTAGCGCTTTTTGTAGCGCTTTTTGTAGCGCTTTTTTAGCACTCTTTTAGCGTTTTTTTGCATTTTTTAGCGCTTTTTTAGTGCTTTTTTAGCGCTGGAGTTGGCAACACTGGTGAGAAGGTCATTATGCTTATTTTCATAAACACCAAACAGAAAAATGATACATTGCTTCATTCTCGAGATATAACAGAAATTATCATTCAAGATAACTGTATACAACTTGCTCCATATGTGGGGCATGCTGTTACATGGCATGGGGTAAGTTGTTACTAATAAAACAAATAATGAATTCCTTGGAGTCTACTTACTTAGGGCTACTTATGACTATTTTTGCCATCCATTCAGAAGATTTACAAAATAACATTTTAACAATTATTTCTGTTAAAAGTTTATAATGTTTATCATAAACATTGAACAAAAAAAAAAAAGTTTCTCTCATTCACAGAGGCGGCATAAAGAGTCTTCCCCATCTGTACATGCCTCATGAGCCCCATATTTACAGTTAATACACTGCACCCATTTCTCCCCTGGGGAAGAGTTTGACCAATTTTCACCAGATGCAAGACACCAACACTCTTTTGTTGCCTTTCTCTTTCTACCACTTCCAGCAGACTTCTGAAACTGTTTAATGTCCAGATTCCTTTGGCAGGTTTTTTTCTAGGGACTCTTGTAATTTCATTGTAGTGTCAGTTAGTATAGCTGTGTGGCATTTTTTGTTGCTACTATGTTGTATCTTTCTTGAACTAGCCTTTCTAAACGGTCGCAATGCCTCAGGGGTTTTGATTACGCTAGTTGCTTTTAGTCCAGTCATATTTTATGAGGGTCAAGTTGTTACAAGATGGAACAACTAGTCCCAACCCGACCATTTTATTTCCTGATGTAATTTAGGCCATAAAATCGAATTCTCCGAAAACAAAGTCTATACACAAAACAAGCATAAAGACAACTGTTTCAGAAAATCAAGCAAGTTTTATTGAGCTGTGGTTCCTACAAGGTCTATAAAATCTTTCGTAGAGGCCAGAATACTTACATAAGATGTCGTTTTTTTCTTGTTTAGTTTTTGAGAGCATTGTTTTACGTGGCTTCCATTCTCTCACAATATGGTTGATGTTGATACCTTCCCACGATGAGAAACTGAATGCCATCTGTCATGATTTATTCAAACTAATGACAGTGTATCAACTTGCCCCTGTATACAACCAGCCCCGCTCTCCCCTATATAGAAGCAGTGGAAGGGAACAAGATGTTGTAAGAGTTATTTTGGTATGTCAGCTTGTCTGTCAGTCAGTCACAGAAATCGGTACTAGAGATGTTCACGCTATTAAAAATGAACTCTTCTGAAAGAGAGGAAAAAACAATGATCTTTTCAATTTAAGCCCTTGAGTATAGGAGATCTTTTTTTACATTTCCAAAGTTGTAAGGCTGTCAAAATAATGCTTTCGATACATTATGATGGATCAGCTAAATGTTATGATGGGAGTTTTTCAGTATGTCAGCCTGTCAGTTAGTCAGTCAGTGACAGCAATCATTACTAGAGATGTTTGCACATCTAAAAATTCTTTTTTGTTCTTTGTATTTTCATCCCTTTTGTAAAATGCTGAAAAATAACTCCAAAGATTCTTTTCTGTCACACGAATATGTATTATATCTAATCTGAAATATACATATATAGGTATGATGCTTGAGAAATGACAATGTGGAGACGTATTAGGTCATTTTCACTAAACCACATGCACACAGACAGGGAAATTCTCCATCTAATCACAACCCTCGATCGATGCAGTTATGAAAACACGTTCTCTCTAATTTCCTTTTGAAAACGACCTAATACGTCGAAACATGTTAAGGTATTAAATAAATTTCTTGCAAATTATTCTGAGTCTCCACATTGTCATTTCCCAAGCATCATTATGTCGGATAACCTTTATCTTTTTATACACCATATATAGGTATGCAATGTTCAGGATACAAAGATATAGGAATAAAAACAATAACACCTGATATTAAATTTAAATTTAAATTAGATCAAAATTTGCATAGGATTTGTCTAGTGAATATTGAAAATGGCCTCACAAGCTGAAATATATCAATAATATGTTCAATAAATATACCAAGGAGAAAAGTTGAATGTTGCAAACTTAAAGTTTTTTATTTTTATTTTAGTTCTAATATTAAACACATATATATATGGGGGACACAGATGTTTGGGATGCAAAAAAGCTGACGCAAATGTTTAGGGGACGCATTGTATTATGCAAACACTTGTTAAGAGAATAATTAGAGAAATTCTTACTTTTTTGCTCTTGAATTACCCCCTCCCCCCCCTCGTAAATACCACCAGTTTAGACTGTAATGTGAAACTTACTTTACATGTGTAAAGAAAATCTCTAGAAAATGATGAGGAGTTGAAAAAAGAATATATATTTTTGCATTGTCTCTGTATCAATTATCAAGGAGAGCTACTTAGAAACCGTCAGAACTGTCAACATAGGTTTCTTCAGTTTTTAAGTTGGTCCGGCTATGTATGTATTGAATGTACAGGCCACACCAATGGAGCTAGAGTGCTGAAAATTTCAACATTTACCCCCTTATTATGTCTAGAAGAAAGAATTTCTTTGTTTTCAAAAATTCCCCTCCAAAATATGTTTTTAGTGGTGGAGTTCAATTTACAATATAAGTTTGTGCTAAATTGGTCCCTTAGTTTGTGCCCAGCAGTGTTCACACTTTTAAAAAAATTCAGACACTTATAGTGATCACCAACCAATAAAAGGGGGAATTTATTCATTGATCACCCCTTTTTCCAATTATTTTAATTGATCACCCCCAACACGGCATGCTGCCAAAAGACGTTGGTCATGTGACAGTTTCTATTGAGTGACTAGCCAGACCTGTTTGTTTATTTTTCACATATGAAAGCTAAAAAAAATATGATCAAAGGTAAGGAAATGCTGATGTTAAAACATTCAGACTAGAGTGTCTACCATTGTGCAATGGCTGGCAAACATGTTTCACTGACTAATTCACTAGTGTAATGAGTTTGATCTTCCCTGAGTGCTCCATTAGTGTGACCTTGTGCATGACTAAGCTAAGCTTAGTAAATAACTAGGGAGTCATCATTGTGTATGATATGGTTGGAATATTTTCCTTGTCTATATATTCATTTGTCCACAACATTTCAGCTGCATACCCTCAGGCCTTCATCAGGTGTTCCTGGTTCTAGAATGGGGAATCGCTTCCCAGATCACATGCTCGATTGGACTGCACATGTCACATCTGTTTTTTGTAGGAACGTATACACAAAAAGAAACGGATGTGAAGTATCAAGTCTAATCGAGCATGCGTTCTGAGAAGTGATTCCCCATTCTAGAACCAGGAACACCTGACAAAGGCCGGAGTGTACACAGCCAAAAAATTGTGATCAAATGAACATATAGACGAGGAAAATAGTCCGACCATATCATATGCAATGATTAATACACCTCGTCTAACTAAATTCAGACAAGAACTAGGGTCATATTGTTATGATATACTGCCGCGAAAAGGTTATTCTGGGGTCAAACACCTGTGTGGAAATGTAAGTGACCCGCTCACCTTAGGAAATAGGTATATGTGTGGGTGTCCAACAAACAGGATGTGGATGACACTTGCATGGGCGTTCGAGAAACCTATAAAGCAGACCCGAACACAGAGAGCAGCCCCGACCAGAAAACTCAGAGACCCAAGCAGCCAGGAGGCAGACCGCCTAGGGCTGGGAAGACATAAGGCCAAGTTCCCCTGTTGGGAACGGTCTCTCAGCACCCATCATCTCTCTCCCAGTCTTCACTCTCCGGTGTATACTATGAAATAAAAATATGTCTCATATTTTTACAACCAGCCTTCGAATCCTTCGTTTCTATCCAAGTCCAGGACATTCACCCTGCTATACAACAATATTTGTTGTATTATCTGGACCAGCAACTGAAAAATGTATCTATTTTGCAAGTAAAACATGTATTTGGTTTATCATTTAGGAGTATTTTGTTAATTTAGGGCCCCTTTATACCATATGCTACAGACTCCAGCTTAATGTGGCCCTGATCTGGTCACCAACTGGTCAGTTTAGTATTTTCAAAATCATAATGTAAATAACAACTCACAAAAATCAGAGATATTGAATCCATAACGTCCTTGGTTGAATCCTGACAAAAGGGCGAGGAAACAAAATGTTGATTTGTTGAAAGATATTTTTTAAAAGAATTGTGTTCACATCTTGCTTTAGTTTGTCGTTAATGGTATTAATATCCAAGTGTTGCATGGCTTCTTGGGTTATCGAGCATATAAAGGCAAGGCCTTTTTTTAGAAGTACATAAGTGATAAAATCATTGGCCTGGAAGCCAATCCAAGTTTGTAGCTGAGCTTATAAAAGTGATTCTCCTTAAAAAAAACAAATAATTTCTATATGAAACCAATGAAAAATATCTCAACAGTCTCCATTGCTTCATTAGAATCAAAATTAAGATATCAAAACACAACTGACAGGAACAAAAAAAAGAATTTACAAAAGGGATGCATTTTGACATAATATTGAAATGAAATACACAATGATGAAGCAATAATTTATGGGATAAAGTTGAACTGAATCAGTGAAATGGCAAAAGTGAGTCGAGGTTAGATATTTCTGTTAAATCAATTCTGGAAAAAAGTACTAATAATAATTTGAACATATTTCTCTAGAGGCTGAATTGAAGGAAAGTTTTATGATAAAATTTAATAGCCGCATCCGTGGGCATGCACTGTCACTTTTTCTAGGTGGGTGCAAAATTTCCAGGGATGGGGTGAAAACACATATATTTCCAGTGGGGAGGGGCAAAAGGATATATGCAGAATATATATTAGTGCGAACCCTGTTACACGATTGGCATTGCACCCATGGAGAAGGTGCTGTACTAGCCTCCATTTGTAGAATAAGCAACTATGTATGATCCAGATGTCAGACGGTGCAGTTGACTGTTGACGGAGATGCATCACCTGACCCCAGGGTGATGCGATGCAGCGAGCTCCAGCAAATGATAATACAGTCTTGTTATATGGGAACATTAAGTTTTTACATAGAACAATTGTATGACACCATTATTTTTTATTGACTATAAGGTTCCAACTTTCAAAACCTTTGTGAGAAGGCCTGAAATTTCATTCACAAAAGAGTTCTATTTTTTAAATTCTATTCATTGAATAGTTCCACTGTGTTTAGGAGAGGTATAAAGCCGTTCATAAATTTAAGAGTTAAAAATCAAAATGATTAGCGATCATGTAATAACCAAGATGGATGTTTGGCAAATATCAATATAAAATTATAAAATTGAATATCACTGTGTTCTCTAGTTTTATTTGTCAACAAAACAAATGTGCACCAGACTCTCTTCCAGGTCATTACTCTTGGAATTTATTCCTGTGCACAGATATAATCTGATTATAGCTGAAAGAATGGCAAAGGCA
Source organism: Architeuthis dux (assembly GCA_006491835.1). NCBI lineage: Eukaryota > Metazoa > Mollusca > Cephalopoda > Oegopsida > Architeuthidae > Architeuthis > Architeuthis dux. Next base: position 10,538,001 of record VCCN01000387.1, read on the forward strand.
AGAGATAGGTAATGTATAATTCACAAACTATCAAGTAAATAAAAAGAGAAATATTTATAGGAAAACTGAATTGAAACCAATGTTAAAATTGGACAGATATGCCATTGATTTCTCAGAGAATTTATTCTGCAAAAATCTCTTTGAAATGACTTTTGGTAGCTTCCATCAAAAATAGCTTGGATTCAGCAACTGTAAAATATAAACCAGAAAAGACTCACAAATAACCTTCAATTCTTTGATTTTATCCTACTGCACCTAATTGTACTTTTTTTTTACCAGATTAGTATTGCCTTCTTAGTTCATGTATTTCTTGAATAAGATTAATTCACATCAGAGAGAAGATAGGGAGAATGTGTAGTTAGAGAATTCAAGTGTGCAGCATAAGAAAGAAAATGTTCCAAAGATCAAAGTTAAGCGATTCAGGAAACATGCATGAAGGCAGTGCGAAATCTTGGTGCCTGATAAAACAAAAGTTTGAACTGTACGGAAAGAAAAAAAACAAAGATTAGAAGAAAGTCTGTGAGAACAAAAATAACAATTTGTAAATACTACTTTGACTAGATAAATTGACTCTTAAATACATGAACCGCTTGATACCGCTTTTAAATGACAGTGGAATTCTTCTGTGAATAGAATAAAAATAATGGAACTCTTTTGTGAATAGGAAAAGAAAAACTTGTCAAAGGAAGCTAACTTTAATCAGCAGTTACTTCACTCAATATAACTGTTCAAATATTTTTATGAATTTAAAAGTTAAAGTGAAAAAAAGCTTTGCAATCATTAAATCTCAATATCAAAAATGCATATCCAGGTTGATATTGTGAGAGGCACTGTAAAAATATTTCTGTATTTTCTATTTCAGAGTATTTGAACCATACTTAGGATAATTTTAAGTGAGATTTATGGAAGTGTGTCAGCTAGATATTAGCAGTAAGTGATGCAAAAGACAGAATTAAAAAGCAGTGTGATTTTTTTATATATTCAAATGTAACTGTGAATTCTTTAGGATTCTACCATTTCTTTTTAAAAAAGATTTATTTCTAACAAAATCTTTAATACTATCACTCAGACTTTAAGAAACTGTCAACCAAATCTGTCACCAAAACTGTCAGATTAGGTTTTATCAGTTTTCAAGTTGGCTAGCTGGCTATGTATGTAGAGTACACCCCTACCACTATGTTATAGAAACTTAATTTTTTTCTAAACCAAATATAGCAAAAAATATGAATATGTTCCCATCCAAAGATGAGTACACGATTATGGAAATATATTTTTGGAAACAATTTCAATGCTGTAGAGTTTGATCATAAATAATACCTGATAATATCTGTTTTGATTGTGTAATGTTCCACTAGAAATAATAAAATCCTGCTTTGTCTTGTTTAGAAGTCAATTAACGTTCTATTAAAAAGTGGTAGGGGGTGTCTTATTTATGGCGATACTAATATCTAAAAATCTTTCTTTTTTTTGTTGAGAATTCCTGAACCCCGCAAATAGGTTTTTAGTTGGGGGTTCACTTTGCAATGTAAGTATATGCTAAATTGGTCTGTTAGTTTGTGTCCGGCAGCATTCATGCTAGTTTTTTTTAATTTAGACTTTTTTAGTGATCACTGGCCAACAGAAAGCAAGAGTAACTTATTTATTGATCACTGTTTTTTTTCCAGTTTTTTAATTGATCACCCCGGCATGCTGCCAAAAGACATTGCTCACGTGACGGTTTCTATTGAGTGACTAACCAGACCTGTCAAATTTTGCATTTGAATGATTCCAGTCCAACAGATAGAAATATACAATATTGATTGTAGTTCTTTAAATTCAACCATTCTTAGAATAGAAACAGTAAAGCAGACAATCTTAATGGGAAAATGTGTTTCCAGAATAATCCAAAGAATATTACAAAGAAAGAATATCCAAAGAGTATTACAAAGAAAGAATATCCAAAGAATATTACAAAGAAAGAATATCCAAAGAATATTACAAAATAAAACAATGCAACAAAACCACCAACAAAAGCAAGATGGCATTTACCCATTTGTTTCAATGTTTGCTTTAAATGTGTCAAGTTCTCTATTGGAATCCAAATGTCTTTCTCATAACCATTATTTATTTGAAATAAACCACACTGAACTATATGTCTGGCTAATTAAAATAGATTAACTCAGATATTTAACAATTCTTTAACCCATTAATGTCCACAATACTATATATAGTAGGTGTTTTTAAAGATACAATTATGTTAAATTTTAATTATTATAAATTATTATTCGACTGTACCTTGTATCTGCCAAACCTACTCTATATCTATGTAGAAGGTACAAAATATAGATAAATATGCACGAATGACTCAAAATATCATTCACAGTGTATTTATGGCATCAATTTATTTCTGTTAAAGCACAACATTTTTTTTTAGATTTGGGTATTAATGGCTTAATAATGTTAATTTTACATTAGGTATATCAAAATTTGGTCCACTTTACATGCAGGCACATAACCTACCTCAGAACTGTTACTTTTCTATGATAATAGAGCACACAAACAGTGGAATTAAAGTTTGAGATTTATTGAGTAAAGATTATTATAATGATATTAACAGATTTAAAATGCAACAAAAACATACTCACACAGATCTAATTTATTCATACTTTTACAATGACGGCACTCATCAGCATATGCACGTGTCTCCACTCCTTAAACTAGTATGTTTTCTCCGGCCACTTGGACACAAACAGTGGCACCTTACCAGAAGACAATAAGCACTCTCCTGCCTAAGGGGAATAACTCAAGATACTTACTTAACATATTGGTCTTTATGGAGAGGGACAAATGTAATTATTAAATAATGCAAACAGAACAGCAGACCGGGCTTTAGTTTAGCTTCCTATTTGGATAATAAGGAAAAGAGGCAATAAAACTGAAAATTCAAAATAGTGATATATCAGATGTGTGCAAAAGTTCCCATTGCTCTTTGTTGAAAAGTAGAGAGTGAGCACATAGTTGAAAACTGTTTGTTCACTGGAAACATCTGCACACATATTATATTGCTTTTTCAAACCTTTTCCTGATAAGGTTACAGTGTCAGCAGAAAGTTCTGTTTCCTTCTGAACAAATCAAAGCTCCAAAACAAACTCTGAAGAAACAATCTTTATTCCATGAATTGTTCAGATACTTTGTTGTTTTTATCATAACATTTTGGTCAATATGTTCTTTGGACAAGGTTGGGAAAGGTACCAGTAACATGAGCAGTTTCACAAGTTCACCAAGTGCTGGGGGACCTGGATATTTTGTAGCAGAGCGGTCTGGTAGGGGGATAGGAGATAGAGATAAAGCCTTTCTGCATGGTAGTACAAAAAAAGCCAAAGTGATTAGAGAAACAGAATGTGGGTCAACCTGGCGGTGGCAGAGTTTTGGACAATATGTGGTATTGTTGTGCGCTGATTGGCTGAGAGGAAGCAAAGGGAAGCTTTTGAATTTTGGGGTGACTTGCATTGAGAGTTAGCCTCTGACCGTGTAAGGTCTTGGACCATGCGACTACTAACAAGAGGAGTGGCAGTTGACATGGGGACAGAGTGATGAAGAGAGATCACAGAAGATAGGAGAAAGAGAGGACAAACAGTAATTCGCTTTGTTGTCTTCGCATTTTTATCTGTCAGTTTATAAAAATTGCAAATAAATCAAATTCCTATATCACCTATTTTTCACATTGCCTCGTTATCTTTCGATATGACCAATCTTCTCATTTTCAGCGGTAACCCGAAGATCTGGTGGACTCGAACAAGAACCAACGATTGCAGTCCCCGTCTCATACCAGAGTTTCCACAACAGTAATTTGATGGTGCACCACACGGGTGCATTGTTACAATTTGTCTGAGACAATAAGACTTCCCAAATACAAATGTAAAAATGAATAACTTAAACAGAATAAAATCAGTCAAAATATGAAAATTCCCTGATCACTATAGTATAGTACCTATATATTCCTATAGATATATTTTTCTCACTGTAAAATATAAATAAACAGGTCTGGTTAGTCACCCAATAGAAACTGTGAACAAAGTATTTTGGCAGCATGCCATATTTGGGGTGATCAATTAAAAAATAAACAAGCGGACACAAACTACTAATCTATTTAGCATAAACTTACATTGCACATTGAACTCAAAACCTATTGGGTTCAAAAAACCCCAAAAAACTTTTTTCTAGACATAATAAGGAGTAAATGTTGATATTTTCAGCCCTCTACTTCATTTATGTGTGATACATACCTAGCCAACCAGCCAGCCAGCCAGGCAGACCAACTTGAAAACTGAAAGAAACCTTTGTTGACAGTTTTGGTTGACAGTTTTGGTTGACAGTTTCTAATAAATAAGTTAATAAAGTAAAAGCGTCCCGTCTGTTAAAAGAAAACTCCCAATCAAGTATGGAGCTCGGTGACAAAGATCCGGTTTCTGTTGTGTCAGCTTTGTTATCATTGCAAGTTTCAAGTCTGTTCAAGACCAGGAATTCTATTCCTAAAAGTTTTTATGATCAACCCCTTGGCAGGATGCAAGTCCACCAAAGGGATACCTCCACCCTAATCACACAGCTTGGAGTGTACTCAATTAGCTGCTGAGTGCACAGGGTAATTTGTCCTAATGAAGAGTTTTCCACACTCTTCACTCATACCGGGAATTGAACCTGGGACCTTCTGCGTGTGAGGCAGACGTGCTAACCATTACACCAACCAAGCAGACAAATAAGATAATTCTATACTTTGAAGGGCACCAAAGTTCAGCTTGCCCGCAGGGTGCCAGGAACCCTATGACCGATCCTGTCTTTGGCCTTCCTATCGTTTTTACTCTTATTTTCATAATTATGGTGCATAAGTTTATCATAAAAATAGTATAAGAAGAGATTAGTACCATACAAAAAGAAATGCTCAGGAAGGCTAAAGAATTGAACGAAAATAATGACCCTTCCATAGGCACTTCCATAACCGAAGTGGATAATAATGTGTTGGTGTCCCAGACATGCTACTCTATAATTAATATATATGGTGGCCTTTCAAAGACATACCGTTAGCTTTCTTCTGTCTGACCTTTTTGCATTGTCCACCAAACACTCTCATGTTCAGATCTGTGAATTGTACCAACTGAGGTTTGGAAATTTAAAACAAGAACCATAAGTTCAATGATGCATCCATCATCCTTATGTCCATATCTGTCCATGTGGTTGCCTCAATTACTAGCAACCTGCAATTAGTGACAAACTTTTTAGCAAGGGACTTTTTAATGATAACTAGTAATTAGCAACTATAACAATTAGTGACTTTTGTTTCTGCATATGAAAATATAAACAAAGAACAAAAGTAATTAAGAATAAACAAATGCAAATGTGAAATTTGTACTTGTATCAAAAGGAAGATGCAGAAGATGCAGAGAGAGAGAAAGGAGAGAGAGAGAGAGAGAGAGAGAGAGAGGGAATTGAGCCTTTAAATTATCAAGTGTCCTTGGCTGTCAACTTTCCTCGGCAGCCGAAGAGCAGGAGGAAAATAAGAAGAATGGTACACCCGATTAACCCAAAGGTCTGACCTAGATTTCAAATAAATCTAACTTGGAACAGTCTAAAAAGTTGCAAATCTTTCCTCTCTCCATGAAAAAAGTAAGAATGGAGGGAGAAGGAGAGGGGGAGAAGAGGCTGGTTTTCAAAGTGAAGGAATAGAAGAAGCGGAGGAGCCATGCATGATTGAGTTTCCCCCAAAACATGATTTCCAATTTCAAAGGGATTCTAAACAAGCTACTAGTAGTAATAGCATTGCTAGTTGTGGTAGTAATAGCAGGTGGAGGAAGAAGAAAATAGGGATGGTTCTCTCGAAGGTCTGGACCAAGTATCATATCAACCAAACATGATACGGCTGAGAAAATTGATATTTAGCATTAATAGTTGTGGTAGTAGTAGCAGCAGGAGGAAACGGAAGAGGCAGAGGATGAAGTGGAAGACTGTATATCGACTGAAGGGGCTGAGAGCAAAAGGAAGAATGACTTTGTTATTTTTAAGCTGTATTTATGTACATTTAAAATGTTTTCAAGATCGTGAAAAAACCTCTAAAAGTCACAAATATCACTTTTAAAAACAGATTAAATTAAACACTATCTTATTTCCATATATCTATCTATCTATCTATCTAAAATATATAGATAGATATCTATCTATTTTATTAATTTTTTTTTTTACAGCAATAAGCAGTGTCTATATAAATTTTTAAAATTTCAAGATCTTTAAAAAAATCTAAAATCACACATATCACTTTTATATGCATAGAGAGAAATACAGGGAGACAAAAGTTACCTACCTTGTGTATCAGAGCTCTTCTGAGTGGTGTTCTGTTTACTGCTATAGAAAAGTGACTTCTACACATGCATGGGTATAAATACTTGACTATTGACTCTTACCCAATCAATGTGTGCAGAGTGGACTCTCCCAGTTCTTTGTTCACATACCTATATAACCTTTGTTCACATACCTATATAACCTTTGTTCACATACCTATATAACTTTCTGGGTTAGTTATTTACACTATTTAACAAACTACAGATCAGACTGCTAAGTCAGATAACTATTGAGATCTAAACCGTTCACAGGAAAAGGTTTTGTCGACTCAGATAACAATCCACTTCTACAACTTTTTAAAAACAGATTGAATTAAACAATATCTTATTTCCATTTATCTATCTATTTTATCAATTCATTTTTTTGTCACAGCAACGGGCAGGTATTTAAGCAAGTTAAATTCATTAGATCATCTATCTATCTGTCCAACTATATATGTGTGTATGTTTTATCTGTTTTGAGTAATTTCTCTCTATTCTCTATTGTCTTTATAATATATTAGTCAAAATCCAAGAAGATAAACAATAGGTGAAGTAATCTAATATAAAGTAGACGCTTAACAGAACAGTTGTGAACCCAAGCGCGAAGCGACAAATTGTTTTCAATAAAATATACCATATACATGCTTTTCTTATATTTTGCGGCCCTTCGGGAGTCCTTGTGGCATGCTTGTGTATCGTCCTGGGAGAAGTTGCGCAGGATATCTTAGCTGTGGCTAGGATGAAAGTGTAGTATCTATGCTTCGAAACCACCATGGCCTTGAAGTACAGAGAACCACGGCCCTTCGGGGGTCCTTGTGGCATGCTCGGGTATCGTCCTGGGAGAAGTTGCACAGGATATCTTGGCCAGCTAGTCGGGAGGCGATCACCATTAGGATTCGTCCTGAGAAGCTTTTGGGAACCCCCCCCCCTTATCCCGGTCCTTGTGGCATTTGTCTCAGTGACAGGGTTTTGGGATTCTCCCCCCTCAAATCTCTAATCACAGGGTTCCCCCCTCCCCTACAGCACTATGTGACCCACAAAGAGTCGATGTGCCGTTAAACAACATAACATATAACATATATACTAAAAACTTTAAAAAATGTTGTTTTTGTACAATCCAAAAAAGCACCTTGAGATATATTCAAAATATACATCCCGTCTGCCTTTGGTGAGGATCGGTCAAAAATTATGCCCTTTTATATCTTTCTTTTTCCTGTGCTTCAAAACGGAAAAATGTTCAATAACAATAAACTGAAATAACACAGCTTTTAAATATTTTATGAAAAAAAAATAACAAGTGAAAAACAAGAAAGTAAATAAATCAAAGGGAATTAACTTTGAAAAAATTTGTTATGCTGATTTTAATTTTTAAACTATGGTGGAAAGTCAGGGCTGAGTTTTAGATTATAGTTACATTGTAAATAGAAACCCCCTCGTAAAACCCAAGAAAAATCCCCAAAAGGACTTCAAGATATATTAAAAATACACGACCAGTCGTAAACTGGTGAGAATCGATCAAAAATTATGCCCTGGGGACTTGTGTATGTACAAAAATTTGCGATCACCTAACAAGAAGAAAAAAAAACTAAGGGAGATAACTTAAGAATTTTTACCACACACTGCGCATAAATATCCCTTAATTTAAAAATAAATTAATTGCAAGATAATTTTTTTAAACTGAATTCATTTAATCAGACTCTTGCAACATACCGTTAACATACCGTTTTAGTTTTAGATACTATTTCTTAACTCTTAAATTCCTATTAAAAAAATTCAAATCTTCAATCAAGGGGAATAACTTCTGATAAAAGTTACACCCCCTTGCACTTTTAGGTAATTGTTTTTATTTTTTTTAAATGCAATTCGCAAAAGAGTTCTAGTTTTTAAATTCTATTCATTGAAGAGTTCCACTGTGTTTAGAAGCGATTTCAAGGAGTTTAGGTGGAAAAAAAAACTGTTTCCCTATGAAAGATAAATGTTTTAAGTAACAATACATTTAAATGATAGCAATTTATACAAAGTCTGGCATTTATTTTTTTTTTCTAAATCAATAATTTTCATATTCTGCAATATCTTTCTTTGTCTTTTTAAATTGCAATAATCATGTTTCTAAATTACATGATTTGAAATAGCTTGGCGAAAGAGGCCAAAGAGGAACGTATTTCAATCCATTAAAGCAATACCCTTCACACTCTTTATTCACCTTAGGACACAGTTTTTCAGATTACTGCCAACAAAGATTAATGTATGTGAACAAAGATCAAACATAATGTCAGCAAAGTAAATATTATTTATCATGGTACATTCAATAGTCATGCCCCGAGTGTAAAATCCGGTTGAACTATAAAGTTAACATATACCAGAAGTGCCTGAAAGCATATAAATGTACATTTTACTTCTCCAAATGAAATATGGTCAGGATATAACCTACATTGCTTCTTTTAGTCTACTATGATGTTGTAAATGTAGCTGAGCTTTTCACACTCTGCATTCCATGTCCATGAAACAAAGAAAAATCAAGGAATGTTTATTTGATTCCATAGAGGAGGTCCGGAGAATGGACCCAAAGAACCCAGTTCAAATTGGCTGGGAAAGTTTGTGTTCACTTTGCACTAATGCCCTTGGAAAAGGCATGAATCCATCTCTCTCCCCATCTATGGATAAAATAGCACAGGGTGGCGAATGGACTCAGTGAGCTCAGTTTTAACTCCGGCAAGGTTTGTGTTCACTTCTCACTACTGAAGGCATGAATCCATCTCTCCCCCTGGGCTATGTGTAAAATAACGCAGAGTGAAGTGAGTGATGCCACTTCAGGTGTTTTCGCCTCTAAATCTATCTCACATATTACAAATGCAAACTGAGTAAGTAGTAATGTGATAAGTGAAGCCTAAACAGTTGTAACTAGACGGCTGAAAATGTAAACATTTACTTCTTATTATGTATAGAAAAAACGTTTTTTTGGTTTTTGAAACCCCCACCAAAAGTCTTTTAGAGGGGCTCAATTTACAATGTAATTTATGCTAAATTGGTCCCTTACTTTGTGTCTAGTAGCATTCACATTTGATTTTTGGAAACAATGACTGCCTCCAAAAGTTTCTTGCAGCCATCTAAAAACTTCTTGCACTCTTCCCTTGCAATTTGTTCAAGTTCTTGAATGAGTTTTACTTGAGATCGAACCACAACTACTGGTGTCGGTGGGAAATACACAACTATCTCAACCCAAGGTCAAGTAATAATAGAAGTAACTCATTCATAGATCACCACTTTTTCAATATTTTTAATTGATCACACCCAACACAGTATTCTGCCAAAAGACGTTGGTTATGTGATTGTTTCTATTGAATGACTAATTAGACTTGTCTTTTAGAGAACTAAAAAAATATATTTGCTAGTATATGAGGATAATGTAAATACACTAATAATGCAATCCATTATGTCACTGTTGCCTTTCTCTATATAGCACACTAGCTGAAGTACCCATATACGTCAGGTTAAATATTTAAGGAGTAAAAATAAAAGACTTGTAAACTTTTCCCTCACTTTTGACCCCTTAAAGAGGGGGAAAGGTTTCCCTTCACTTTTGAGTAATATAATTATATAATTATTTGTGGTCAAAAGTGAATGAAACCTTTTTCCTTTCACTTTTGACCACTTAAATAATTATATATAAACATATAAAATAAGAAGGTATGTATGTGTATATATATATATATTGAACAGAAATTAAGGGTCCAGTTTAGCATTATAGTCACATTGTGAATAGAACCACCCTGTAAAATCTTTCAAAAATATTTTTTTCTCAAAACCTTTTAGTTTGCTACCTTCCCTTAAGTCCATTGTGTATACATGCCCCATTTTGTTGGGTTGTTTGGGTGATTTCTATACTGTGACAAACAGACAGACAGACAAACAAATGGTGTGATACTTCTCACTGATATATATACAGATTCCTTAAAAGAGCAGATGATACAATTATTGGCAATAAACAGCAAAAAAGAAGGTATTCATGTAGAGATTAGTTTGAGATCCTAAAATAATTAGAAGTCAATGAGAGCAAATCAAAGATTAGTTGGGCATTTGAAGAGACAGTCTATTGTAAAGAAAATCATGTTATGCTATCAAAGGAGTTTAGGCTTGAGAAGATGAATAAACCGTTTTATCATACAGAAAATGTTTGTAATAAACTGGTGCAGCTTGAGATAAATCTGGAAAGGAAAACAACTAGCATTCCAAGGGAAATTATGAATCACTGCCACCCATATATGCTGTGTTTAGGGTGATCAATTAAAAAGTTGGACTGTAATCACTAAAAATGGTCTAAATTTTCAAAAGAAAGGTGAGCATAAACTAGTGACCAATTTAGACAAAACGTACATTGCATATTTAACCCCCCCTCTAAAAACCTATTTAAGGGGAGAATTTTCGAAAAAATAAAAAATATTTTCCCTACTCATTGAGGGGAGTGTGTATACAACATTTCAAGTTTCTACTATGAATGGTTAAGGCTGGGCCATATATAAATCGATACATACAAATGTCAGAACACATGAATAACCTAAACCTAGCAATAAACCAGTGTTGTGGATAGCAGTGATTAAATATCTGTCTTATATAGTATATGCATAGGTACATCCATAAGTCCATAACCTAATGATGAAAAAAAGCATTTATTTTATACAACATATATTTACTTATCAATATAATCTCCTTCTTTGTCAATGCACTTAATTGAATGAACATTATTAACTTCAGGTTAAAATTCAGTTAATAACTACATGTCAGGTCATGGATTGCTTTCTGAGATATAGAAGAGTTGATAGATAATATTTTAGAATAAAATACGCATTTAAGTTTGAAGGAAAGTAGATCTTATTTCTGTACTTTATGTTTTATAAAGTATTGAAAAAGAATTCAAGACTACCATCAAGAGACAGACTGTTTCTGAAAAGAACCTTTGTGTATGTGTCCCTTCTCAATACAGGGTGTTTAAAGAACACTACTTTCATTCCGTTGCTTAAAATTAAGTTTAGCACTATTTTTTCCCCTTGCAGTTGATTGAAATGGCAACAACCACTGTGGGTGTTTGGAAGATCTCCATCCATGCAGCAATCTTTCTTCTTTGTTTGAGAGAAAATCTTGTTGATATGCAAGGAAAAGAAATAGAGTTAACAATTTTTTAAAGTAAATAAATGAAAGTGCTAACATTTTAATAAGATCTCCAAAAGAGAATCTCAGGTGTGATTGCAACAATACCCAAACATATGTGCCTAAGATGTAATATCGGTTCTGTTTCTCTAATAAAAGTATGACAAAGTAGGATGACTTAACCATCAAAAATGGATTGCATCATAAGGACTGATTTGACCGATCACTGCTAAAGAAGCTAATATTTTTTTACTTTCGTACTAAGCTTTTTTTAAAAATCACAATGTGTATGGTTTACAATGAATGAATAATAATAGCTTTTTTGCTAAAACCAAGTTGAATTGTAATTAAAAAAATAACTAAAAGTTAAGATGAAGGTAAAGTAGTTACAAATTAATAAAAATGGTTTACAATACTTTGTCTAAATAAAAATTAAATAACCAATTGCTTTTTTTACTAAAACCAAAACAATAACAATGCTGATACCAGCCTTACTGAAATTGTGATTAAACAAACTAAAAATTAGGATGAATGTAAATAGTAGTCAAAAATGAATAAAAATGGTTTATAATATTTGATTTAATAAAAATAATAAAATAATCAGTTTTACTAAAACTCAAACAGTCATAGCTGTGACAGTTTAGTATGAAAGTAAAAAAAAATGTTAGCTTCTTTAGCAGTGATCGGTCAAATCAGTCATTATGATGCAATCCATTTTTGATGGTTAAGTCGTCCAACTTTGCCAAAAGTACTTAACAATAGAAGTGTTAACCATTTTTTGGAGAACCCTGTATTTCAGTGACCTTCAAAGTAAACCAACTTGAATCTTAATGTAATTTGGCTTATTTGAAATTCATTACACAAGCAAATTATCTCACGCTAAAAATATAAAACTATTTTTAAAAGATCAAAAAAAATCACTCATGATTTGAGCAAATGCCAATGTAATGATTATCTTTTATGCTTACAACATTAACTCTACAGTAGAAGAGTATTTTTTTCTTTTAAGTTTATTTTTCAGATCTCTATCGTTCAGATTCTAATAATATTCAAAGCAAATTATACTCTTCCCTGGAAACCATTCCTGCTTTTAAAAGTGGTTCAATAGGGAGTTACAAAAAAGAGGAGAGATTCTGATTTCAGAGCTGATATCCCTGTCATCTAAATCTAATTATCTTCATTCATTAGAATATTTGCCAAATTTCATCAGAGATATTATCACCAAATTTTGGGGGCATACTTGTAAAATCTTCTTTTTAAATCTATTTGGAAGAAAGTTTTTGGTAATTATTGTTTTATTTTTTCTTTGTTCTTCTAATTTTTATAAGCAGAGGTGTTTTAAAAAATTGCTGATTGTTAGAATTGTACCTGTTACACCTGGGAAGGGATTATCTAATTATGCATAACTGAAGAAGAACCTTGAAAAAATATCAATAATTTTTCAAAAAACGTTATTGTTACAAGAGTATTCAATTACGAGAATGTTATTACTTAAAATGATTAAATATTTACCAGTTTTTATTATTTATATCACCGTTCATCTTACTATTCAAAAAAACATTTCATATTTAACAACCTAATACAAAATACTTAGGACAGGTAATAAAGCTAGAGAAAGACCATGACAACAAAATAAAACGACACATAATGATAGATTGGAAAGCATTTGGTATGAATAGAGACATTATGTGTGCACCTTGACAATGTGCCTAAAGCGTAAAGTATACAACGGCTGCATAATACCAGCCATGACTTATGGAAGCAAAACATAGAAATTAACCAAATGAGCTGAAAACCAGAGCAATGCTAGGGATAACTCTAAAAGATAGAAAAAGATCAACATGGATCAGAGAGAGGACTAGAGTCAAGGATATTATACAACTAATTAAGCAGCAAAAATGGAGACGGGCTGGCCACCTAGCAATAAGAGATGACAATAAATGGGGGGAAAAGACTAACTGATTGGTACCCATGGGATAGTAAATGCAGTAGGAAAAGACCAGACACAAGATGGAGGGACGAGATATAAAAGTTTGCCAATAAGACGTGGCAGAGGTTAGCACAAGATAGGTCATCATGGAAGAATATGGGAAAGGCCTTTGTCCAGCAGTGCTGATGATGATGAATACAAACTTGAATCATTTTGAAAATTTTATCAATCTATGCAAAGTTACACTCAGTGCTCTATTAACTCTTGAATTCATATTAAAAAATGTGTATGTTTTCATAAAGGGGAATAACTACTTATTAAAGTTACATCCCTTTGAGTTGTTAAAGAAAAACTGCAAATGAAGACCACACTGGAAAAACGACCAAACTCATGTTTTTATCATTTTGAGTAATTTGGATTTTAAACTTCAAAATCTAATAGTTGTTTTAATGGATGGGTAACTGTAGTCACACCTAGTAGGGGTAGTAACTCAACAAATGCAAAAAAATGGAGTTTGATTGTTTTTCAGTGTGGTCTTCAAATATGTACCACAATCGGACCAATTTCACTAGTGTAGTGAGTTTGATCCTTACCGGCTACCCCCAGTAATGTGGCTTTGTGCTAGACTGAGCTTAGCTTGGTAAATAATTATATTGGACCCCCACCTCAGTGCAATGGTTAGCAGGATAGTCTGGTAGACCATTAGCTAGTCAAGTGAGTTTGAACCTTTAGCAAGAAGCATTCTCACCCATGTCTCCATATATAACAGAAATATAACTCAGCAAATGATTAGGAGTTTCTTTTTAAACTTCTGACTTGCTAAACACTGATGTGATCTTTACAGACTGATCTTCATGAGTTTAACAGTAAACATTTTTGTACTTTTTCTTAATTTATTTGAATCATATCATTGGCATTGACTAGGATGGTGGTTCTCAACCTTTTTGACTCATGCACCTTTCTTACCATATTTCAGAATGCCATTACCCCCTTTCTAAGATTGTCTGACTCAAAAGGTGAATTCCCAATAGCATGCATGTAATATTGAAAATCTTTTATTTTTTCTATATTAGCAGTTATACATTTACTTGGAGTATTTTTATAAAAGGAAAAGTAATTTAACTATACTAGCCTAGCAGTGTCAAAAGATCAATCTTCCACCAACAGTTTGAATCAGCCAATCGGTGGTCCCAATCCACTACTCCCCAAAGTAGGGTGGTCATCTCCAAACTTCCATAAAGGAGGACACTAGCCAAGGTTCCAAACCTTGGGGTCTGCAGACCCCTGGCATTCCACAAACGGGGAAGTGGTTATTTCCAAATTTCAAGAAAGGAGAATATTGCAGACTAAAAAGAAGGACTTGGACAAATTGGACGTGCTGTTTACGAGTTTTAAATATATAAAAGTTCTGTATAAATATATACAAAATACTTAGAAGAATTGTTGATTTGTCGAATATCACTTTATATTAATATATGAATGCGATTTTGTTTAAAACGTTTGTTAAAAGAATGTGACTCTACACTGCGGCTCATCAGCAGTGTTGACAACGGCAACAACAGATAATACTAATACATTAACAGTTAACGTATTTTTATTATATGCAGTTGCCGCTTCCTCTTCCCACTTCCATGCCAGAGGAAGACAGATTGCTTAAAAGCCAGACTGTCCTGCGTAAAGTCGAAAGTCTGGCCACCCTATCTGAAAGGGGAGTGGGTGATTCCTCCCTGGTTGAGAGACTCTAGACTAGAATGATGTAAATTACAATTCTTAAACTATGCCAAAACCTATACTTGATCTTAGAAATGGAATATTGAAATGAAATGAAAATTGCTTTTATAATAATGGAAAACTGGAGACAGTAGAGATGACTGAGTGGTTCAAGAGTGGAGGGAGGCTTAAAAGATGACAGTATGAAAGAAGTTAGAGAGAAAGTGATATAAGAAAGAGAAAAGAAAGAAAAAAGAATATAACATACACTAAGAAACAGGTCTGGTTAGTCACTCAATAGAAACTGACCAATGTCTTTGGGGAGCATGCCGTGTTGGGGGTGATCAATTCAAAAATTGGAAAAACGGCTGATCAATGATCTTGCCTTTTGTTGCATCACTAAAAATTCTGAATTTTCAAAAACAAATCTTTTTTGTGTGCACGTGTCATTTCAAAGTGTGAACGCAGCTTGACACAGACTAAGCAACCATTAGCATTAACTTACATTGTAAATTTACCCACTCCCATGAAACCTATTTTGGGGGGAATCTTCAAAAGACAAAAACGTTTTTTCTAGTCACAATAAGGAGCAAATGTTCAAATTTTCAGCCCTCTAACTTCATTAGTGAGGACTGTACACATGACACATACATAGATGCCAGCCAGGCAGAATTACTTAAAAACGAAGAAACCTATGTTGACAGTTTTGGTTGACAGTTGACAGGATGTGGGGAGAGAAAATGTCATAAAATAATGGCATTAATTAAAAGAAATTATAAATAATAAAGAAGAAGCAAAATGACACCTGTTTTTACAAAAAGACAGAGACAGGTCACGTGATCAATGGCTTTTGGCTGCATGCTGTATTGGGGTGATCAATTAAAAAATTGGAAAAAGGATGATCAATGAATAAGTTACTCGCATTTTGTTGGGCAGTGATCACTAAAATGTCTGAATTTTCAACAAAAAAAGCTACGGGTTCAATTTAGCTCAAACTTACATTCCAAATTGAACACCCCACTATAAACCTATTTAGGGGGGTAATTTTTCTAGACATAATAAGGAGTAAATGTTTAAATTTTCAGCCCTCTAGCTTCATTGGTATTGCCTGTACATGCAACACAGTCACAGCCAGCATGATATATACATAGCCAGCCAGCCAGCCAGCCAGACCAACTGAAAATCTGAAGAAAACTATTTTGACAGTTTTGGTGACAGTTTTGGTTGATAGGTTTCTAGTAGATATTGACAAAGATTTAATTGAAGAATTGAAGAATTCTTTTTTTTTAATCTTCCATTTGTAAGTTTCGTGGGGATGCTGGTTTTCTGTCCGTTATTATTCTCCTTTCTTATACTTGAACATTTTATCATAATCCACTTCCAGCTTGCTAGGCCCATCGAAGTTTCACCAGAGCCCCATTAACCATACATTTCAGGAAAACATTCCCTACTCTATCCTGGACAAGGGATTGGTCTTCCCGGTTTGGAATAAGTCATCATTCCCCTAGACTGGTTGCCAACCAAGGCAGAGGAGCCCAGTCTTCCCTGCTATTTACCCATAGCTGTGGGGAGAGAAATGGATTCATGCCTTTCCAAAAGGCATTAATGCAAAACGAATGCCAACTGCCTGAGCCAGAATTTGAACCCAGCTCGTTGATTCCATTATCCATGCCTTTACCCATTAGACCACCTCTTTTGAAGAAATGAAAAATTTGAAACCTCTTGTTATATAATAATATGGAGGGAAGGAATATTTAAAAGAGAGAAACAGAAAATATTGAAGTGAGATAGAAAAAGAAAGGTATAAATTTGAGATATGATGGAGAATTATATTGTAAGTAAAAGAAAAGTAAAGAATGTGTCTCTTAAGAGACTCCCATAAGGAGTATGAACGGCCGGTGATGAAGTCCCAGTTTCCATATTATACATCAGCTTAGGGATCTTTGCAAGTTTCAAGTCTGGTCTTGACCAGCACTTTATTCTTTCAAGTTTTTATGACCGCTCCTTAGCAGGATCACACAGCTTAGAGTGTACCCAATTAGCTGCTGAGTGCACAGGGAAATTTGTCCTAATGAAGAGTCTTCATCACACCAGGTTTCAAGGCCAGGACTTTATTCTTACAGGTTTGTATGACCACCCCCTCGACAGGATGCAAGTCCACCAAATGGATCCTTCCACTCTAATCACACAGCTTAGAGTGTACTCAATTAGCTGCTGTGTGCACAGGGAAATCTGTCCTGATAAACAGTTTTCCACACTCTTCACTCACCGGAATCAAACCCAGGATCTTCTGCATTTGAGACAGATATGCTAACCATTAAACTATCTGATAATTATAATTAATTAAATAATCATATTGAAAAAGGGTTAATTAAAGAAAAGGCAAATGAAAAATGTGGAGGACAAGAAAGAAAGTGATGAGAAAACATTAAGCTGAATTAAAAAAAAGAGTATATGAGGAGATATTAATGTTGCAATTATCTTTATATTATTTATCTTTCTACCTCTCTGTTTCGAACACATATTACTCTATACTTGCTCCCTGTTTATTGATAATGTACCTGCCTTTTCTATAGATAAAGAGGAATATTTATGTTGCAGATAAAGTGAAGTGAACAAGGAGGAAAGGAGACATTGAGGAATACAGGAAAGAAGTTACAGTGTAACAAAATGGCCGACAAAACAAGCGTAAGACTATAAATGTTTGTTTTTTTAAATTAAAACAGGGAGAAGTTAAATAAATCATAAAAATTAAATGACAAAACAGGCTAAGGAACAAATGTAAACAAAATAAATGAACCGAAGTAATTAAATGAATGAAAAAAACACAGATAAATGAACAAATAAGAATTGAGTGGATAAATAAGTAAAAATAAAAGGAATAACTAAATGATTTGTGGGAACAAGTGGATTCTGGGGAAGATGTAGGGAAAACAAAGAGAAGATCCAGATATGCCACCCACATCTGTCTTTTCATTAGACAAGTTTAATCAACAAATTGAAGTTGAGGTCATAAGGCTAATGCAACGTTACTTAAAATGTGACACTGCATCACACATTGCCAGAGATTACGACCACACCTACATTTGCACAATTAAATAAGTGTAACCCTGAAAATGAGATCAGAAATATTCGGTTAAATCCAGCAGACACCATCACGAGCAGCAGCAGCAGTGGCAAGAGAAAGGAGAATCTTGGTTTTAATTTAGAACTTAATTACTACCAAATCTGGCTGGTGCTGTGGGTTTGGTAGACTGTCCAGGGAAACTTGGATTGACACACCAGTGAGAATGTTGTTTAAGCCATTAACACAATTGGTTTGTTTTAATTCAAAAATAGTAATAATTAGACTAATGGTTTTAAGCTTCAGTCCTCATCTTGGTTTTTCTTTTGAACACAACAGTTGGGCCATTGTACCCTACAGACTTCATCAGGTGGGTGTCATAAGAGGGAAGGATTTGGAATGTTGGGACAAGGGAATGTCCTCATTTTGCTGTCTATTTTCAGGTAAGAGGCTTCGCTGAGTCATAATCATGTTGAACATTTTTATATTTTTACAGAAGGATGATTATGCACTTGATTATGGAATCCAGAGATTTGTAATTCATTTACAAGAATTAGATTTTCTATCCATTTATTTATTTGATAATGACGGTGGCCGAGTGGGTAAAACAAAGACAAGATCCAGATATGACATCCACATCTGTCTTTTCATTAGACAAGTCCTCATTCTGCTGTCAATTTTCAGGTGGGAGGCTTTGCTGAGTCATAATCATGTTGAAGAATAGACAGTGGAATGAGGACATTCTCTGCCCAGACTTCTGAGGGGGCCCCTCATCCCAACATTCCAAACCTTCCCCTTTTACGAAACCCAACTGAAGAAGGCCGTAGGATACAAAGCCCGAAACGTTGTGTTCAGAAGATGAACCGAGATGAGGACTGTTAATAACAAATGTTCTATGTACAGAGTTATGGCCCTTACATAGGGGGCATTCCTAATTCTGATGAACACGTGACTGAGGACGGAGCGGCCATTTTATGTTTACCAGTGGAACAATCAGGTTATACAGAAAATCAGTTCATAATAAACTATTGTCTTACTATCGTTTGTCAGTGTGTGACTTATTACTTAACAAGGACAACAGTCGAAAGAAATCTCTGTATATTCATGATCCCTCATCTAAAAAAAAGCCAGACAGAAATTTAAGCTTCTTAATTTACTGGTTTATCAACACATTCATTTGCAAATATGAACACTTTGTTGGCTTTTGTAGATTATTAAATAAATATGAATTACATAGAACGGGAATGTAAATTCTGTAACTTGATTGCTTTACTTCTTGTAGCTTGCGGATATTTGATAATGTTGACCCTCACTTGACCTCCCTTGTCTGACAAAATTAAGCCATATAAGTGATTGCTTTTCATAATGAACGTGAGCTCGGTGAAAACAATACGATCTCCATTCAGTTTGTTTCTTTTAGTTAGAGTTGAATATTATTTCAAGAGAGATGAATTGAATATAGGGGATTTAACAGATTATGTTTTTATTTGAAATCAGAAATCCTTGGGCATCACAGGTTAAAAGGAATTAGCTTAAGTATAGGGCTTGCTTTTTAGGATGATTAAGTGATTTTATGACAAATGGATTTAAAAATTTAGATCATTTAATGATATGTGATGATGTTAATGACATAAGATATTACAATATGGATAAGACCCCAGTGCATGTTATTCAGTATTTTCAGATACAGTGATATAAAAATTAAAAACAACAAAAAAAACAGCATTCTAAGGGAAATCATGAATCACCATCAACCATATATCTTTCTTTTTGCCTTGTAAATTAAACAGTGGTGGTGAGCAGTGATTACTAAAAAGTCTAAATTTTTAAAAACAAGTGAGAATGCTGCTGGACACAAACTAAGGGATCAATTTGGCATAAACTTACATTTTAAATTGAACCCCTCACTAAAAACCTATTTTCAAAAAACAAAAAAAAATATTTTCCCTACTCATTGAGGGGAGTATATGTGCAAAATTTCATGTTTCTACTATGAATGGTTAAGGCTGTGCGAAGTCCAGATACATAGATAGATACATATAAATATCAGAACACATGAATAACCTAAACCCAGCAATAAACCAGTGTTGTGAGTAGCAGTGATTAGTACAAATTATTGGGTTTTTTTTACAGTAGCAAACCTAGAGATAGCTAGAGATTTAGTGAGATTTGATGAAAAGGGAAAATTTGCAATAAATAGACATTTTCTGAAGATGTTAGCTCTGACTAACAAAACATGTTAAATTAAATAATGAAATCTGATTTGTAATATCAACTTTGGCTTTCCAAATTGTCTCTTCAATCTAATAAATAAATAGACATGCACTATCACTTAATTGGAGAAAAACAACCCTGAAGGCTGGATTATTATTTATGCAATTCATGTATGTACAAATATATCTTTGTCATCGAATAATATCAGTAGAAACACTGTAGGTGAACTACTATTTATAATGCTTTTGGGGCCCCCACTATAGTGTGAGCCCCTTCTTTTTGGGGTCTGGGCATTTTCAAGTAGCTCCCCCTCCTCAACTACACCTCTGAGTTTTTACTTCTAGAAGAGAGTATAAAACCTTACATTTGCTACCATTCTTAACCCATAAGAACCCACTGTGACACCAGCGTCACATACAATTTAATTGATCAGCACAGTCCCCTATATAATATTATATTTTATCCTTGTGTTTAACTCATGAAGTGTACAAAGTGTCACATACAATTTAATTGATCTGCACAGTCTCTTATATAATATTATATTTTATCCTTGATTTTAACTCATGAAGTATACTAAGTGACATCTACTGAACATCCTGGTGCAGTCATGTGACTGTATGTCAATTTGCCTACCCAGAATCCCGCATAATATTACTTCAAGTAGAAACGGGTCTGAGTTCTTATGGGTTAAAAGAAAATATGATTTCTTTTCTGTCCATTTACTAAGATTATGCAATTTGATTGATATTCATTGATGGAATTTATGTACTGGGCACTTTATTCAGATTTGAATATTGAATCTGTCTCCAAATGTTTCTGAATTCATGAAATATTTGTCAGTTCTAATTCTGTAGCTACAATGAGACACACTACTTCATTAGAACAGTAGTCACAGCAGACAAGAAAGAAATATGCCTAGGGAACCAGACAAGTAAAGCCAAACTCATAAATGATGTGAAAAGGAAAAGACATGATTTCTATTTTAAACCGAGAGAGATTTGAATTCATTTGTTAACTAGAAAGGCATTCAGAGAGCGCATACCCCTGCCAACGCTGTACACTAACTAAAAACTGAATGAAAATAGAATATAAAAAACAGGGGAGAGAATGCAATTCTCACAATATGTTCATACATTGAGTTGCTTCTCTTGAAATTTAAATTTAGCATTTTTATTTACTGTTCGTTTTTAACCTCTTTTCATGCAGAATGATACAAATATATCTCAATCAAAAACGAATTCCTGGATCCGCCCCGAGATTTAATTGCTTCTTCCTCAAGTCATTGCCTACTCTTTCACAAAATTTCATTGACATTCATTCAAAATCGTTGGAAACATCCTGTGGACAGGTATGTGTGAATACATAAATGTATGGGGGAAAAATGGAAAAAATATCTTTCAATAAAAAAAACAATCCTGGATCTGCTCGAAAATTTAATCAATTCTTTCTTAGCTTATGGCTCACCCTTTCATTGGATTTCATTGAATTTCACTGAATTTCGTTGAGAACTTTGGGAGATATTATGTGGGAAGACAGAGAGACACAGGGTAATGCATATACCTCTCCAACCTCAGTGGCAGAGGTATTTAGGCCATAGTGCATGCTCTTAGAACATAAAATATAGGTCAATTTTCACTCTTTGACACAAGCAAACTTTTGCGGGGAGTTGTTGATCATCCAATAAAGTATTGACTTTTGTTGAGACCCAAGTACCAAAAGGAAAATTTGGTCGCCAAAATTCAAAATGACAGATTTTGAGATCTGGCTCCATAGGACAAATCTTTGATATCTCAGAGTATGGACATGTTATATATCATTAGAAAGCTCTTTTAATGCTGATTAATATTCACATTCATTTCTTGGTTTAAGTTCCATGTTTCAGCTCCATAGGTGACTATCAGGGTGTGGGGGGAGCACATTAGTTGAAGCCTCAAAAGAAGAAGAAATAAAATGAAGAATCACCCTAGGTTGGCAAGCTTTTGGCAGAGAAAGCTCAACTTTCAAAAACAAGAAGACCTCATTAGTTTTAAAACGAAGTGTCTACAACCAATGCATCCTCCTGATCATCAGACTTACACTTATTGAAAACAAAACTGCATAAGGGATAATTGAACATTATTTAGAAATAAGTGAGTTAAACCATAGCCAGAGCATAAATGTTAATGTGAATTCCTGAGTTACATTATGAGACCATTCTACCCTTTGTTATAAAATGACACTGTTGAACAATTTTCAAGTAAGTAAATACCTACATAACTGGCGGATTTTATTTTGGTGAAGAAGCCGTCTGAAGAATATTTTTCATCAGATATAAAACAAATATACCTCATTACATTTACTAAGGATCTCATCTACAAGATGGTGAAAACAAGTTTTTTCTGTCTCCTTTAGTAATGAAAAAAAATCTCAACAAAAGAATTGTTATTCTATTGAGAAACCAAAGATC
>VCCN01000387.1:10621869-10638635 GCA_006491835.1 Architeuthis dux
AGTGTCGGGCTGAAAGAAGTTCCCTCCAAAGAGGTATCCTATGAAAGAGACTTTGTGCTCTGCGATACTCCCATTTTAAAAGAGACCTTTTCTAATACAGTCTGGTAAATCCGAAGTCAGTTTGGATGGGTCCACGAGTTTCTTAAACCTGAAAATCATTGTATTGAGGTTTGTTATAGCGAGGGTTTACTGTATTCTGCTTTCCATTTAATATAAATAAGATGTCTTCGGTCTTGTCTTATTCTGTCACATTTCTCTATGTCATATTGACCAGATTAAGAGTTGCGTCGCTCTTACCGATAATCTTGCCTGTCTAAGCTCTGGTGTTAAAAGATTCAGACAGATATGCCTCTGCACACACAAAGGAAATATTTCAATAATTTCCCAAGCAGTCTTCAGTGGCCAAAAGAATTAGGTTGTGTATAGGTATACCTTGAATGGTGTGGTTAATTCATTCCAAAATTGTCCGTACTGTTCAAATCTGCACTGTTCAAGGTCTTATTATAATTTAATGAGCTTATACTTAGTTACATTAATTTTTACAGCAATTCCATAACTATAATATCCAAGGTATTCCTGTATAATGGATTAGACTTCTGCAGGCAAAGTGTTCATTTGTCTATGTCTCATCTGCTCACACATGGCCTTGTAACATTACAGTCCTGTCAAAAGATTATTTATATACTATACAAAGCTGAAATCCAAGCAAGTATCAATACCATTTCAGTAAGAATAGGCAGCTGAGATGCAAGTTGACCCTCTATCAATATTTCAATTAATTCTACTCTATATTTTGATCTACTAAACATAGAATTTCTGTTATAACTTCAGCTAAACACATCAGACGATTGGGCCATGTTTGAATTTTGCATTCATGTCAACGGATCAGCATATTGTTCCTTATGGCATGTCTCTTGATCAAAAGACTGAATGGTTTCAGTGATGTTTACCTTCAATTTATCAATAGATGTTATGTTATGATATACTGCCACAAAAAGGTTATTCCGGGTCAAACACCTGTGCGGAAATGTAAGTGACCCGGTCACCTTAGGAAATAGGTATATGCTTGATGTGGAAACAGGAAGTGGAAAGCAGCAATGACACCTGTGTGGGCGTTCGAGAAACCTATAAAGCAGACCCGAACACAGAGCAGTCCCGGAGAGAGGACGGAAAACTCAGAAGACTCAGCAGAGAAGAGACAGACATCAGCAGATCGCCTAAGCCAGGCTGGAAGGCACGAGACCACTGTCCCTGTTGGGGACAGATTGACAGTTCTCCTTATCTCTCTTCCACTCTTCATCCACATGTAAGCTATAAAATAAAAATATGTCTCATATTTTTACAAACAGTAATCGAGTCCTTCCTTTCTCAAGTTCACGATTTCCCTCCCGCAAATGAGCAACCCACGACGAGATGAACCATGTCTGCAGAAGATCCTAAAAGAGGTTATACAAACCATACAACAGTTGGATGTTTCTTATAAGACCTCGCCTTTCATGAATCTCTATAAGAAGAAATTCATTAGTTATGCCAAAACTTCTTCCGACTAGACTAATTGCAAATGTGTCCGATATAAATGCCCGCCCTGTATAGAAAATAATAAGATTACATTCCAAGTTGTCTTATTCCTCTCAGCCGTTCCAATAACCCCAAAATAGTTTTTATTCAGATAATATAATGAAAACAATGCAAATTGTTATTCAGATAAGTAAGTTATAAGGGTTAGCAATTATTTTCTTGAAAGCACATTAGCTGCTCAACTCTTAGGGACCAAAATATATGAAAACGTATTTTTATTTCTTAAGTTACATTTTTGTCGACCGGTGGAGAGAGATAAGGTGTTCCCAAGACTGTTCCCAGGGGACATGGCCTTGTGCCTTCTGGCCTGCCTGCTGGCTGTCTCTGCTTTTGGGTCTCCGTCCTCTGAGTCCTGAGTTTTTCTGTCTGTGTTTTCTCTGTCCTGGCTCTGAGCTTTATGGTATTTTGACGCCCACACTGGTGTCATTTCCGGTTTCCACATCCTGTTTTTGGACACCTATGCATATACATATTTCTTAAGGTCACCGGGTCACTTCCACTTCTGCACAGGTGTTGGCCTGGAAATGACCTCTCGTGGTAGTATATCATAACACTGTTATTGCTGTGAATTTTCAAGTGGTGGATGATTTTATTTAAGATACTTGTAAAAGAGGAAGCAAAAGGCTTTCAAAAGTTTCCCAAGGGGAAAGCTTCAGTTAGGGGAAGTAAACTTTGACCAAAAATCATACAGTTAAGCTGACTGATTGCCATTGGACCAGGAGGGTCAGTTGGGCCTATGATTTTGAGGGGGCCTAATGCTTACCATAAGCTTTTTTATAAATCACTCTAGTTCTTTTATTCAATTCTTTTACTTGTAAGCACTGTAAGGTTGGTATAATGACAGATATTAACAGATTAAAAATAGAAACAGTAGACATACTCACAGAGATCCTTTATTCATACACTGCCCGTAGTCAACGATACCCACATGTGTCTTCTCTGATCTCCTAAAAACAATATGGCTGCTCGTTCACCAGAACGTAAAACAGTGCCCCCTTACCGGAAGTTGATAAGCACTCTCCTTCCTAAGGGGAATAACTCAATATACTTACTTAACAAGTACATCATATACACTACATGTACATGTATATACCCATACATAAATCATATGCATTTAGCACTGATAATAAAACATACTTAATGAGCAGTTTTAAATAGGACCTACATTTCCCATCCGGCCTGGGTCTATTATCAGCTCTGCCTGGCTCTGGTGATTGCTCATCATAAAATAGATGGCTTGTCCACTGAGAAATGGCTTGAAATGAAGAGTTAGCAATGTGATAAAAGTAGCTCTTGCAGAGTCAAGCTAGAGAAAATAAAAATGATAATACTAATTGTAATTGGCTGTTGGGTTTTGGACAACAGAATGACATACATAAAATCCATATCAACTACACTCAATTTGTTCCTCCAAGAACAGAAAAATATAAAGTGTCAGGAGAAATAAAAATGATCACTTGATGTGGATTGGATTGGAAAGGGAAGACCAGGATTGCAGTGCTAATTCTTTAGGTTCCAGAGCAGACAAAACGCTTGCCATATCTTATATCCTCTTTTCTATATAAATATTGTATTTTTGAAGTGACAAATGTTAACAGGGGAGGACAGCAACCATTGGGGAGGTTTGGAAATGCGTTTCGTCTTGTTCATTTATTTTGGCTTTACTTTTTACAGAAGTGCCTGAGCAGGGTCCACTGAGCGTCAACAGCACTGCACCCCTGGGGAAGACTCATCAAGTATATTATCTGTGACAATAATCTGGGAAATGGTATAGCGTGTATTAAGGATGTGAGCAGAAATCTGACAAGTTAACAGTTTTCCCAATTGTGACATTACAAGCCCAGGAACACTTAAAAATAATAAGGATGTGCTTTACAAAGTCTATACCTTCCCTGTATGAGTGCATGCTAGCCCATGGGTTTCTGTGGAGAAAGAGAGGAACAAAGATGAAAAAAAAACAAAAATCAATTGAAACCATCACGAACAATGTCTTTTGGCAGCATGCCATGTTGGGGGGGATCAATTAAAAAAATTGGAAAATAAGATGATCAATGAATAAGTTACTTCTCTCACCTTTTGTTTGGCTGTGATCACTAAAAAAGTCTGCATTTTCAAGCATGAACCAATTTAGCAAAACCTTAAATGGCGAATTGAACCCCCTCCAAAAATCTATTAGCGGGGGGCGATTTAAAAAAAACAAAAACCATTCTTTCTTGACATAATAAGGAGTAAGTGTTTAAATTTTCAGCCCTATAGCTTATTTTGGTGCAGCCTGAATGTATGATACATACATACATACATACATACATACAGCCAGCCAGCCAGCCAGCCAGACCAGCTTACAAACTGAAGAAACCTATGTTGACAATTTTGATTGACGGTTCCTAAAAAGAGCTCTATGACGCTACCTGCATTTTTCACACTCTTTGCAATCAGGGCTGGCACAAGGGTTTCAAGCACCCTAGGTGAGCTTCAATATTTGCAGTAAGGCTTTCATATACAGTTTTGCCCATAAATAAGTACACCCCTACCACTATGTTATAGAAAGTTAATTTTCTTCTAAACCAAACATAGCAGGATTTTATTATTTCTAGTGGAATATTACACAATATAAACAGATATTATCCATCCTAGGTTAACCTAATAAATGGGCCAGTCCTGTTTACAATATGCATTGACTGCGATTGTAAGAAAGAAAAAAAAAACCTTTTTGGCATTTTATGAAGGAAAAAGTTGTACAAGGATTTTAAATGATATCAAACCGACCTCTTTTGAGAAAGCATTCTTGTCTGAGAGTGTATGCAGTGTTCATTAAGTTTAGTACTTCAAGTTATAGGTAACCCACATCCGCCATCCTTCTTAGATGGCTCCATAATACCTGGTCACTGAAGGTATACATCCTTTGATTGATGGCTCCAAGGAGTGGAGTGCAGCTGTGGCCAGACTCTGGTAACTATATCAGCTGATGGGTCAAATTCAGCTACGGATAGCTGCTACCAAGACTAAGACTTATAAACTATATTGATATGACAGTGAAGTACATTATACACAGAATGCAAAGCCTGCAGCAGTTAAACTAGCTGATGACCAGACATAAAATCGAGCAACTTTGACAGAAAGGTAAGTGGCACACCCAAGCTAATTTGACTCATAGGATATTCTTGTCAATCACCATAAAGTGGAATTGGAGAGTCTACCATGGATCTATCAGAGGTCATTCATGTCTGCTCATAGAATTATAAGTCATGCTAACAATGTTAGTTGAGAGCTTATAGAAAACGATGGCATGAGCCGATCACCTACATGGAAGACACAGTATTCTAAAATACGAGAGAAATTCTGTGAGTTCAAGAATATTACTGTTCTTGGAGTCTTATTTTATCAGAGGAGCTGGTTTCAATAAACCCAA
Organism: Architeuthis dux; assembly: GCA_006491835.1. NCBI lineage: Eukaryota > Metazoa > Mollusca > Cephalopoda > Oegopsida > Architeuthidae > Architeuthis > Architeuthis dux. The sequence continues at coordinate 10,626,857 of VCCN01000387.1, forward strand.
TACAAAAAAATAGTTTTGGGCTTTTTATTTAGTCCATTGTGTCCAGTTATTCAGATTAAAGAGGGAAATTAATTTTGGCAAAGTAGGTCGACTTAACCATGAAAAAGGGATTGCATCATGTGGACTGATGTGCCCAATCACCGCAAAAGAAGCTAACATTTATTTTTATTTTCGTACTAAGCTAGCATGGCAATAACTGTTTGAGTTTTATTAAACAACGATTATCTTATTTTATTTTTTTATTAAATCAAGTAATAATATAATAATAATAGCTTTTTTACTAAAACCAAGTTGAATTTTAATTAAAAAACAACTAAAAGTTAAAATGAAGGTAAATAGTAGTTAAAAATTAATAAAAATTTGTCTAAATAAAAATTAAATAATAAAATAATTGATCACATTTTTTACTAAAACCAAAACAATAACACTGCCGTGCCGGCCATGCTGAAATTGTGCATAAACAAACTAAAAATTTTGGATGAATGTAAATAGTAATCAGAAATGAATAAAAATGGTTTACAATACTTGATAAAAATAAAATAAAATAATCATATTTTACTAAAACTCAAACAGTCATTGCTGTGCCAGCTTATTACGAAAGTAAAAAAAAATTTAGCTTCTTTAGTGGTTGTAAGCTTAGTTTAATGACAGATATTAACAGATTAAAAATGCAACAAAAGATTACGTACTTACAGGTCCTTTATTCAAATAATGACTGCGGTCAATATACACACATGTGGCTTGTCGAGCTCCCTTATCTACTAATAACTCAATGCAATATATGGCTGCTCATTGACCAGAACGTAAAATAGCACCCCTTAGCGGAAGTGGATAATAACTCTTCTGCCTAAGGGGAATAACTCATGATACTTACTTAACAGTGGTGATTGGTCAAATCAGTCCTTATGATGCAATCCATTTTTGTTAGTTAAATCATCTTTGCCTTAATTTTAGTCTACTATTGCACTTATTTGATTGCAACCTACCTAACATTCATTTTAAAGAACTACCATTTTACCATAATTTTTACAAAGCTTTTAGTTAAAAAGATATACACTGGTGAAATAAAACTTCTCATATATGCTCTCATGTTTTACAGCACGGGTAAACTAGTCGGTGTATAATGACTTTGGTTCTCTTGTACATGTGTTGTTTCCTGCATCTTGATGCTAAACAAAATTATCTTTGCATGGATATCTGTGAAGTATTGCCTTTTGCATTGATTAAAACATTTTCTTTTCTATGCTAATGGCTTTGATGATAAATCTGTTGGCTTTGAAGATTCACACAGTATCCTAAGCTAAGAAATAAAATTCATATCAAACAAGAAAAAAATAGTCTGGAGAAAGTTAATACTAAAATATTCCACAAAGATACTTCAGATAAAAATATTCTCACAAATAAATTGAAAATTATCTTAAAAGTCAAACATTTTCTGAATAATTTTTAAAACAGGTCTGGTTAGAAAATCTCAATAGAAACCGTCATGTGAACAATGTCTTTTGGCAGCGGGCCGTGTTGAGGGTGCTCAATTAAAAAATTGGGACAAGGGGTGATCAATGAATAAATTAATTCTCTCGCTTTTTGTTGGGCGGTGATCACTAAAAAAAGTCTGAATTTAAAAAAAAAAACAAGTGCGAATGCTGCCGGGCACAAAATAACGGACCATTTAGCATAAACTTGCATTGTAAATTAAACTAAAAACCTATTTTGGTGGAATCTTGAAAAAATGTTCAAAAATCATTTCTTCTAGACATAAAGAGTAAATGTTTAAATGTTCAGCCCTCTAGCTCCATTGGTGCGGCCTATATGCATGATACATACATACACACATATATACATAGCCAGGTAGACCAACTTTAAAACTGAAGAAACCTATGAAGAAACAGTTTTAATGACAGTTTTGGTTGATGGTTTTTAATATCAACTTTACATAAAGATTCCTATGCAGATAAACAAAACTTGTAATCACTGTTTGGTTTTATCTTGATTCATATAGAAGCAAAACAGACAATGAAAAAGTTATGCTTTAAAATTGTTTTGTTCAAAAGATGTTTTTTTTTAATTCCTATGTTGCGATAAAGAATATGCTTAGGTAATACTTTATGCTTCAAAGATTTCAAAGATAAATAATTTGATATAAAACATTCCTTCTTCTTCTTCTTCTTCTTCTTCTTCTTCTTCTTCTTCTTCTTCTTCTTCTTCTTCTTCTTCATCATCATCATCATTATAAGTCCACTGCTGGACAAAGGCCTTTCCCATCTACTTCCATGAAGACCATTATTGTGCTAACATCGGCCACGTCTTATGGGAAAACCTTTCTATCTAGTCGCTCCATTTTGTGTCTGGACTTTTCCTACTGTGTTTACTGTCCCATGGGCACCAATCGGTTAGTCTCTTCCCCATCTATTGTCATCTCTTCTTGCTAGGTGATCAGCCCATCTCCACTTTTGCTGCATAATTATGTGTATAAATACCACCAAACCTTTTTATCTCATCCCTCCATCTTATATCTGGTCTACTGTGTTTACTGTCCAATCGGTTAGTTTTTTGCTCCCTCTTTTGTCATGTCTCCTTGCTAAGTCTCCAGCCCATCTCCATTTTTGTTGCTTAATTATTTGTATAACATCCTTCACTCTAGTCCTCCCTCTGATCCATGTTGAGCTATTTCTATCCCTAGCATTGCTCTTTCCATGGCTCTCTGCGCGTTTGTAAATTGGTTCTCAGTTTGTTTTGGTAGTATGCATTGTTTGTATACTTTACTTACTGAAACCAAGTTATTACTATTAGTGATTGGAGGAATTAATGGTAGTTGCTTTTGTCAAACTCCAGTCCAAGTTGGAGTTGACTTTGTTTTCCCCCCGTAACAACAAGAACAATCCTCACCTAATTTAGGGGAGTAAACTCTTCACTGTTAATCTATCCTATCACGTTAAACCAAACAGATATATAAAATTAAACGTTTTTCCTACCATGATTTGAAATCTCGACTTAGTGATTGCTAGGCCACTCTATTACCAACTGAGCCAAACTGACAAATCTTATACATTTACAAATTTATTTATCATATATACAATACAAAAGTTGCAGCCTTTCAGAAAGGGCATTTTATGACAAAGACTTTTATTGTGATGACTAAAAAATGGTTAAAATCAGCTAAAGTTTTCATTTGCAGCTAACTTTATTGCTAAAAATGTTTTATATACTCATTTAAAATCCACTTATCAAATAAAATAACTAAGATTCCAGAACAAATTATTAATGAAAATAAAACGTTTACTTTTATTAAACTAACTAATTATTTTTTAAAAATTGGACAGATCTTCAGCCATCGAAGATTTTTATCGGATAAATTGTGAAAAAAAAATCAGCCAGATCTAGCCAAAAATGGTTAATTTGGCAACATCGCATTGTCTACCAGGAAACACATGACTTTTCGATCAGGTTCGTGCAAGAACCTTTTGTCGTATAGTATTCAGTTTCAGTTGAAGATCAAAAGACGATATTGATGACATCTTGTTTGTTTCATAACGTGAGATGAAATGAATTTGACGAGACACAGATGTTTGCTACTCTATAGATTTACATAATGGTTTTGTTTTTTTAGAACTCTTTGCTGTTATAAATAATAAACCATACTTGGCAACATTGAGACATCCACTAAAATCTCTTATTCACTATGTTTTTGCAGTTATGAGAAAGTTTTTATTCAGTTGGTGATTAGATATTAATATTTGATTCAGTATTCAAAACAAATATACTGTTCTTTCTAGACATAATAAGGAGTAAATATTAAAATCTTCAGCTCTCTAGTCCCATTGGTGTAGCCTGAACACATGATACATACATAGCCAGCCAGCCAGACCAGCTTAAAAACTGAAAAGAAAAGATAGGGTGCCTACTGTAGAGACACAGTTAACAAGCTAGTCACATGAGTGTCATGAATTCAATTTTCACAAAGTGCTCTATAATTGTCGACTTGTGCCAGAATAAGCTTAGGTTAATCCCTTAATGGATTAGCATAATGTGAGAGGATGGAAGGGAGATAACTCTTGAGTTGTTCATAATGAGTTACGTCCTTTGAAAAACGACAGAATGTAAACAGAGGAAGATATGGTGGGGTCTTGTTATGTCCGAGAGTTGAAGTATTGGGGCAAAGGACAAAGGAAAGATTCTCGGAAGATCCCGTTTCTCCGGGATTTGAATTCGGCGCGGGAGACAAAGAGAGGACAGCAGGAGGAGTAGGACTGAAAGGTGGGAGGAGACGGAGGCATGAAAGTCTGCTGCTGCTACCGGCCTAGCTGACTGAGGCGGATGGTTTGAATCCGATGAATGGAGACACGATCTTCGAATAGATATAGGCTCTGCTGCTTCGTCTTCTTTTTTGCTTTTTTAAAAGGCTGTGGACCAAAATCAACATTTTGAAACTCCACTATTTGATTTTCCTCAAACAAGGACTAATTTTCTCTCCCTGGAATTTACCTCAACGATCAAGGGTCTATATTTCTATCCCCGGAGTATTTCCTGTTTTATAGTTGATAAAACTACATATTGCCCATCAAAAGTCCCTGAGTTTGTCTTTTTTGTTACCCTGTGTTTATTCTGTACGAAACATTCATTTTGATATCGTTTTGTAATCCGTTTTTCACGTCTCGGTGCATGATTTACTGTTTGACCTTAACACTCGAGGTACCACGATAGGCGCATACGCTTGAAAGTATAGCGCGCCGTGACACATGAGTACAGATGTTTTTTTAAAGTTTTATTCTTTTTAGTTTATTCATTTTGATTTGGGACTGAGCAAAAATAGTTTGGTATTCTGTTACATTTTAGAGCAAGAATGAGTCTATCCTGAACTTCTTACATCCAACAGCACCAATTTCCTGAGATAAGTATAACTACCAGGGTTACAATTTTAGCTATTTATGATCTAAATGTGGAGTTTTTATAGCTGTTATAAATCAGAAAAAAATTCTTCTCCACATGCAAGCAAGGATTTTAGCTATATAAAAAATATAAATTGTTTTTATACATGTTCTTATGCAACAGCATTCTAGCTTTAGGGATGAAATCTGGTAAATTATGGATGCTTTTCGCTGTGCGTTAATAGATTTTTATAGGCTGTATACAGTACATACTTTTGGTGGATAATTTATTTCATTATAATCCATTGGGGTACGTTTTTTAAGCATAAAATTTGAGTAAAAAAAAAAATAAGTTTGGTTAGTCACTCAATTGAAACTGTCACAGAACCAATGTCTTTTGGCAGCATACTGTGTTGGGGGTGATCAATTGAAATTTGGAAAAAGGGATGATCAATGAATAAGTTACTTTTCTCGCCTTTTGTTGGACACTAAAATGTATGAATTTTCAAAAAACAAGCATGAATGCAGATGGACACAAACTAGGGACCGATTTAACATAAATTACCATTGTAACTTGACCCCGCTCCCCCTCCCATAAAACCTATTTTGGGGAGGAATTTTGAAAAAGCAGAAAATCTATTTTTTCTAGACGTAATAAGGAGTAAATATTTAAATTTATGACCTTCTAGCTACTTTGGTGTAGCCTGTATGTGTGATACATACATACATAGCCAGCCAGACCAACTTAAAAACTGAAGAAACCTATGTTGACAGTTTTGATGATAGTTTCAGTTGATGGTTTCCAATTGATATTTTTATGATTCCTATATTACGTACTCATAATTTATAAAAACAAACAAATATGCTCCAAAATGGAACTGGGTGGAAAATATTGATCTGGTAAGGGGTTCATAAAATATCTAATATAAATTAAAGATATATTAATCCAGGCATTAGGCAGTTGTGGAAAAGAGACCTACAATTATTATTTGAATGATGGAGAAGAGAGATTTGGTGAAATTTGTCATTATTTTTATGCTTATTCACATCGTCTCTGAAACATTCGATTGGATTTGATTCATCCTTCACTTTCAGCCAGATCGCATTGGATACAACAGTTGTTGTATGCTCATCAAAGTTGAGCAATGTCGAACCTAGTCAGTACCTAGATGGGTGACTAACTGGGTATACCATGTGATGTAAGCAGCTGGGAATCATGTAGAGAGCCTCCCGTGGAAATCCCATTAATCCTCCTAGGAGAAAACCGATCTCTAGACTATGCTCAATAACGCAAAGCCAAAGGTCCTCCTCCCCTGCTCCCAACCGTCTGATTGGCCTGGCTGCAAGCGGCAAGAAATGAATGAACGAATGAATGAATGAATGAATTCTTCACTTTTACAGGAACATTTGGGTGAGAAAGAAACATCAAATGAGAAAGAATTACTTGTGTCGTTCGAACAGACACATTTAAGAAGGTTTGAGAGAAAAAGCAATGTTCAAGAAAGATTAAGTGGTTATATTGTTAGTCTTATTCAAGAACATTTGAAAGCGGATTTAAGAAGATTTGCAGACTTACGAATCTTCTCAGGTTTTTCAACTGAAACAAACCAGGCGGGCACGTCACGTTGCATCAACATCCCGCGAAACTGGGGAAAAATTCATCTAACATAATCTGATTTAAATACTGTGTTGTACTTATGGCATTTACTGTATAAGTACCAACACTGAAGCAGACATAAATGAGGTAAAGTACAAGTACTATGTGTTAGTAAAGGACTCGTTTTTGCAAGCGACACCAAATCAATGTACTATCAATGATCTTTAACTCTCAAATTCATGAACGGCTTGAAATTGCTTGTAATTGACAGTGGAACTCTTCAATGAATACAATAACAAATAATGGAACTCTTCTGTGAATTGAATTAAAAAAAGAAAAATTTCACCTAATGGTCAAAGGGAGATAATTTTAATCAGATGTTATTTCCCTTGATATTAACATTGAAATTTTTTAATATGAGTTTAAGAGTTAATTGACTTCCCAATAGAATCCTTGATGAAATCCAACCTAGTTTCAAACAAGCGAAGGAGGTTTGTGAACATTTGTCTTTTTCCCTTTGTATTCCTTCAAAACTCGGCCCTGTCGGCTGGGGCCTAGAATACACTGACTGCATCCCCTGCAGAGGGATAAGACCCCTCCAAACAGGGGCCACCTGTTCTTTCATCGAAGTCGTAAGACTTTAGTTGAAAAAAAAAAAAAACTTTCACCAAATTCTATAAAAAAAAATCTTTTAAAATAACCTTTCACCAAAGTCGGAAGACTTTATTAAAAGAAAAAAGAAAAACCTCTGACTTTTGGAATTTTAAACTGATTTTGGCATTAAATGACCCATCAATGGTTGATATGACGCTAAACAAATCAATCAATCAATTAATCCTTCAAACCTTTGCCAATCACCTGCATCAAATGTCGCCGAGAATACTGCCTGTCCTTTTGACAAGTCCAATAGAACATTTTCAACACGCGCCTTTATGAAGGCTTCAGAATTCTTGGTGGGATTGAGGTCAGGTGAATTTCCTTGCTACATGCCAAATCTATCTATTTAGGGGGAGAAAAAAAATCAATGTTTTCCATCCTGTGCACAGCTCTGGATGTGACACAAGCAATCTCTTTCTTCTAATAAAATAGGTGAATATATTTGTGTGCAGCTCATGTGGTGTGCATGACTCATGTCAAAAACATCAGGATAATCCGAGAAGACAACATGCAATAGGTTGCATCAAGAGTACAGCAATACCTTGAATTAGGGGTAGATTTAGGAGATTCAGGGCTTAATTAGAAACATTTTTTGGAGCATCAGGTTCACAGCCAAGGTCTGTAGAATCTTAATGTTATAAATAAAGTTTCTTATAGACATTATATCTCTGTGGTAGAATTGAAAGCAATCAAAATATGCATAAAAGAATTTCAGATAAATACAATTTTACGCTGTTATATAATTGTTTAAACTATTATTTAATTCAAGTACAGTAAAAACATTCAGATTATAAATGGTATAAACAAACACTACTGTCTTTTTAAGAATTCAGAAGAAAATTAAAATCATTGTTGTTCTCTGTAAAACCTGCAATGTGGTGTTAGGTGTATGTTGCAATGTGCTGTTGTGTGTAATCAACAAGACACAAGTAGATTACACTAGCGTTGGGCCCCCTTAGCCGTGGGGTCCAATTGAATGCAAATGGTACAGTTGGCTTAAAGCTAGCCCTGCCTTGAATAGTGTGTTTTTGATTAGTGCAGGTTTTGAAGTATGGTTACAGTATTACTGTACAAATTAATAACTAAGTATAAGCTAGAAAAAAACCCACTTATAATGAGTCCAGAACATTTTAGAGTGAATTAACAACACTAATCAAAGTCTACCTGTAATATACATGCCTCTTTAGGAGTGAAACATTCAGCTGCAAAATCAATGCTATTATCAGACAACCGTTACATAACCATGTTCTCGGCATATTAGAAACCATCAACAAAAACTGCCACCAAAACTGTCAATATAGGTTTCGTCAATTATCAAGTTGTTCTGGCTGGCTTGCTGGCTGGCTATGTATGTACCATGCATACAGGCTATACCAATGGAGTTAGGAACATTTACACATTATGTCTAGAAAATAGGTTTTCTTGTTTTTGGAAAATTCCCCCCCCCCTAAATAGGTTTTTAGTAGAAAGGGGAGTTCATGCTAAATTGGTCCCTTAGTTTGTGTCCAACAGTGTTCAGACTTGTTTTATGCAATTGTGTACCAACATTCCTCTATTGGTAGTGTTTAAAATATAGACTGAGAAAACATTACATTCTATCTGGCATATAATAGTACTGTCTCGGTTTTGACTGAAGCTAAAATATATATATAGGGAGAGAGAGAGCAACATACCACATTGAGTAGATTTATTGCTCCTCTGACAAATTTCATCATTAACCAGAAGCTGCAATCACAGTGTTCTTGGGGTATAACTCAGGTAACACTTACACAGCCATCTCCTACTGCATTTAACAACAATGAAGGTGTTAGGTTATCTGATGAACAATGGAAAAACTAGCAATGACCAGCATGAAATACCATTCAAAAATATTGCAAGCAAATTATCATTCAAACAAAACATATTAAGAGACAAGTTTCAACTAATTTCACTCGAAAAATCAACATTTGAAATAACTGTAGCAGTAACTGTATATATGTGATTACTTATACTCATCGATTCAGTTTGCCTGTCTTTTTAATTTGCTTGCCTTACTTTTTAATTTGCTTGCCTTACTTTTTAATTTGCTTGCCTTACTTTTTAATTTGCCCAGGAAAATGTATGGTTATCAGTTTCATATTTCACAATTTCATGATATACAGTACTTGTCATAAGTATTTGCATCTAATTGCTTGGTTTTAAGAGTTAAAAACAGGAACATTTTGCAAGAAGGACCAACTTCTTTTGCAATCAACATAACAAGGCATGCATTTACTCATGTTTTGTGGTTCTGAATGCTAAATTTCCAGAGAATATCTTTTAATAGAATTAAATTATGCTTGTGCAAATACTTATGAGCAATGATGGAAATGGGTTTTGGGAACTAGGTATACAGTAATGTCTCCATTAGTAGACATTGAAAATACAAAAAACCTGGAATTTGAGAAGTAGGTATGCGCTGTATCCCTGCATACCCTATCATTTCCATCCTTTTTTATGAGCAGTACTTTTTATATAAACAAACCATTGTTCATATAAAAAGTACCTCTCATAAGTATTTGAGCAAGCACAACATCTGTTTTATTGCCTAAGATTGCAGGGGGCCATTAAGGATTTTGAGCAGGGAGGATCCAAATTAACTTACAAGTTTGGCAACTCTTCCATATAGCAATGTGAGTTCACCTTTTAAATCTCCTTGATCAATTCTAAACAAGATTTTAGAAGTATAGACAAAACTTTGCTTTTTTCATTTAACAATTTACTTCTATAAAAAAGAAACATTTTCCAAAAATGTTGCATTCAGAACAACAAAACATGACTAATTGCATGCCTTGTTATGTTAAGTGCAATAAAATTTGATTCTTCTTGCGTAATGTTCCTGTTTTTAACACTCAAAACCAAGCGATTAGAATCAAAATGCCTGTTTGTTCAAATACTTATCACAAGTACTGTATATATAATATAAAATTTTAATTATTATTAAGTAATGCTTTTTCCCAATTTAATTAGTGTTATGTTTGAACTCTAAAACATATTTTAAAATTTACAAAGGAACAGTCATTATTTAAAAAAAAGGAGAAAAATATGAACTTTTTGATTTTTCCTTTCAGGAATTATTATTGATAATGATTTGCTTGAGTAGGGGATAATTTAACAGATGATATTATCTCATATCGTCAATTCCTATCTCTATTTCATCTACAAATTGTGAGCCATTGTATTCAGTTATAGTACCTTTCATTTGTAGGATGCAGAGCCACCAGAGATGAGATCAAAAGATAATCCCTAGGGTCTTCCTCACTGGCCAACAATTTGTTCAGGTTAATCAGATTAAGTTTGACCTTTGTTTAATGTTTGGCATCTGTGCTTGCCGGAAGTAAGCCATGCCTTATTCCTGGATTACCCGTTCCCTCAAATGGTTATCAATTATTCTACAATGACTCAGCAAAAAACAGAAGCAAAATGATCAATTTGGAATTGTTGGAACAACTATGGTCATTGATCATCGGATCATGAAACAAAAGGTTTGTCTTCCAATCTTTAGTTATCTATGATGCACTATGATGTATATGTGATAAGAAATCACAGGCTAAGATTTATTGGTCATTACTGGAGAGGGGAGTCTGCTCAGATGGTGTAATGGTTAGCAGGTCGGCCTCACATGCAAAAGGTTTTGGGTTCGATTCCCAGTATGAGTGAAGAGTGTGGAAAACTCTTCAAATTTCCCTGTGCATTCAGCAGCTAATTGAGTACACTCTCCATTTGGGGCAAGGGGAAAACAAAAGTGTAACTGAGGTAGGTGGTATGTGGGGTTGATTTAAAAATGCCCCCTGGCCCCAAATAGAGAGGGCCCCCCAAAAGCTTTATAAATAGTAGTTCACCTACTGCATTTTTACTGATATTATAACAAATCTCACTAAATGTTCGAGGTGGCCTCTTCAGGGAGCCAAGCCCTGCTGGGTCCCCAAATATCTAGCAATGCCCCTGGGGGGAAACCAAACACTGCACCAACTGCTCCTATGGGAACCCACTCAGGGGAAAAGATCAAGAGGCCATTCATGCACAAAATACTTGGACCGAGTCTCTAGCAATACTAACCTGCAAAGAGAAGAGCTATGTAAAACTGGGTTCAGTAGCAGAATTTAGTCAGGGAAGTCCGAGTTTGAGGTGAAGAAAGAAATATATAAATAAATAAAGAAAGGTCTGGATTCCACCCAACAATTTTGGGTGAGGTATGCTCGTACACAGTATTCTGATCTAGGAGCATTACCTTTTTCATTCTTTTCCACCTTAATCACACAGCTTAAAGTGTACTCAATTAACTGCTGATTGCACAGGGAAATCTGTCCTAATGAAGAGATTTCCACGCTCTTCACTCATACCGGGAATCGAGCCAGGGACCTTCTGCGTGTGAGGCAGATGTGCTAATCATTACACCATCCGAGCGGAGTGATGATATACTTTCTGTATAGATAATGATTATGTACTGAAATAAACTTTCAATAATCAAAATAAACAGCTTTATCTGACAGTGATGGTCATTGTAAGCACTACTGATATTCTTTATTCGAAAACAGGTTTGTTCATAAAATTCCTCTCGGAGGCCCTGTGTTGACAATCAGCATATAGACACAGACTAATATAAAGACTGGTTAGTCACTCAACAGAAACCGTCACATGA
>VCCN01000387.1:10644842-10668000 GCA_006491835.1 Architeuthis dux
AAAATCCAAATTAAAAAAAAAAAGGTTACACAAAATTAGGTTAATTTAATTTTCTGGTTTAAAGAAAAAAAACAACCTTAATGGTCAAATTAATGTTAAGTCTGATTAAAATCTGATTAAAATCTTAAAACCCAGACAATTCTATTTCTTGCGTCAGAATATGGCTGCCACGAACAATGAAGGTACAACTGGGACTGGAAAAGTGTTTGCAGAAATATAATCCGAAATATGAGTGGCTACATATCAGCAGTTCAAGAGGCAAAGATGTCTGATCCATTGTTATGAATGCACAGTCTTCTCTTCCGGTGCTGAACTGTTCGCTCAGTTGATTTCCAGGTCATTTCCTTGGCTGTCGGCTCTTTTCCGGCAACTGACCATAGACTGCTCACCGTTAAACAAAGAGCAACTCTCAAAATAAGCCACTATCAAAGTGGGGATTGGTAGTATGAGTCAACAGGGGAAGCAGAAAGAATAGAAAGATTACAACTGTTTCGAGGGAAAAATAAATAAAACTCTGTCAAGACTGAAAAGAAGAAAAAATAATTATATAAATATGGAGGTTTCTTTGCTTTACTTTTTATATTAAACTTTGGACGTTTGTTTTGTTCGTTTTTTTTCTGGATGGCTATGTATGTATGATGCGTACAGGTCACACCAATGAAGCTAGAGAGCATTGTCTCCTTATTATGTCTAGAAAAAACTTTGTTTTTTTTTAAATTTCCCATCTAATAGGTTTTTTTGTGGGAGCTTCAATGTGTAATGTTTATGCTAAATTGGTCCCTCCATTTGTGTCCGGCAGTGTTCACACCTGTTTTTTGAAAATTCAATATTATTTTTTCTGAAAAGTAATTTATTCTTTGATCCCCCTTTTTTTCAACTTTTTTAATTGATCACCCCCAACAATGTTGGTTATGTGACGGTTTCTATTGAGTGACTAACCAGACCTGTTTGTTTTTGTTTTTACTTTTTTCTAAATTCCATTATAATATGACCATTTAAGCAGCATTTAAGCATCAGTTCATCTTTCCATCGCTCGCAGCCAGAAGGTTCAGTGGGTAGCAGATGGTGACCTTTGGCTTGCATTATCGAATGTAGTGTAGAGATCGGTCTCCTCCATAGTAGGGTTAACAAGATCACTATAGGAGGGCTTCCTACATGATCCCTAGCTGCTAACGGCACCTGGTACTCCCAGACAGTCACCCATCTAGGTACTGACCAGGCTCAATATTGCTTAACTTTCATGATTGTACAAGAACCAGTGTATCCAACACGATTTGGCCATAACACAGCATTTTCAGTCTCTGATCACGAATTAAGTATATTTGATTATAAGATATTGTTCAAGAGAAATAAATTGTGTTTTTGAAAAACCTTGTCCCTTAGACAGTTTTAAAGTCTAATAATTAGATATCAATTATTCACAAGAGGTAATTAGATTACCAATATTTCAGACATTATACTTAATAATAATACCTAATAATCCTTGCTTCATTTGTTTCTTCATACAACATTCGTTATGATTTATGTATTCGGACTAACTAACACCTGGGCGGAAATGTGGGTGAACCCAGTCACCTGGGGAGATGGATATATTGTCTAAATATTGTCAGTGTTCAAAACAGGAAATGGGAACCAGTCATTGACACCGTGATCACACCACGTAGGCCTTAGAGAAACTATAAAGCGGAGCCGAAAGGCAGAAGACTGACATCCCTCCCGGGAAGCGGACAGAAAACTCGACACTCAAAGAAGACTGCCATCCCGGGGAAGCGGACACAAATCTCAACACTCAAAGAAGACGCAGACATCAGCGGAGCCGTTAAGGCCTGAGACCGCTGTCCCTGTTGGGGACAGACTGGCGGTTCTCCTTATCATCTCTCTCCCACTCTTCACTCTCTCCAGCCGACAAAGATGTATGTTGTGTAATAAAAATATGTCCAGATGTTTTTACAAGCAAGTCTTCGAGTTTCCTTTCTATCCAAGTCCAGGACACACCGCTATACAACACACTTTCATTGTACATTCCAATGTCTAATCTATTAATATTAATTAATCTATTAATCTATTAAGTAATAAACCATATACTATACTATTCATACTTATACAATGAACAGTGTTATTTTCTTGGTTTCTCTGTTCAAAACAATGGATTTTTCCATTTAAAAGTAACAATTTTGCTGATAAAAATATCTCCTACCCACCATTTGAAATTATGGACATTCCCACTGAAACGAATTTGCTATTTTGTTTTGTCTTAAAAACATAATTTCATAGAAAATTCAAATATATCCAGGAATCTTTTCACAGGGATTAACTATTAAATAAACAGGTCACTCAATAAAAACCATGATGTTATCAACATCATTTGACAGCATACCGTGTTAAGGGGTGATCAATTAAAAAAGGGTGATCAATGAATAGGTTACTTCTCTCACCTTTTGTTAGATCACTAAAAAGTCTGAATTTTCAAAAACAAGTGGGCACAAACTAAGGGATCAATTTTGTGAGCTTGGGTTAATGACAGATATTAACAGATTAAAAATGCAACACAATATTATGTACTTACAGAGATCCTATATTCATATTAATGACCGCAGTCGATCAAACACGTGTGTCCTATACCAAGCTCTTTATTCTACTGATAAACACAATCAGTAATCGCTGCTCGTTCACCAGAACGTAAAACAGCGCCTCCTAGCGGAAGTATTCTGCCTAAGGGGAATAACCCATGATACTTACTTAACAACTTTAGCATAACATTACATTGTAAATTGAATCCCCCCCCCCAAAAAAAAAACCTACTTAGGTGGGGAATTCAAAAGAAAATCTTTCTAGACATAATAATGAGTAAATGTTGAAATCTTCAGCCCTCTAGCTCCATTGGTGTAGCCTGTACGTGTTATACATATATAGCCTGCTGGACCAACTTAAAAACTGAAGAAACATATGTTGACAGTTTTGGTTGATGGTTTCTAATAATGGTAAACCAATATTGCTCAGTAGTGAATGCTTGCTTATTACATACAATTATAGGTTCAATGTCTATCATCTATATGTAATTCAGAATATTGAATATTAAATAAATAGGTCTGGTTAGTCACTCAATAGAAACCGTCATGTCTTTTGGCAGCATACTGTGTTGGGATGATCAATTAAAATATTGGAAAAAGGTGTGATCAATGAATAAGTTACTACTCTTGCCTTTTGTTGGGCAGTGATCACTAACACGTCTGAATTTAAAAAAAAAACAATTGAAAACCCCACAAAAAACCTATTTAGGGGGGTAATTTTAAAATATACATACATACATATATAGATACATACATACATACATGCATACATACATAAGCAGGCAGCCAGCCAGCCAGACCAACTTATAAACTGAAGAAACCTATGGTGACAGTTTTGGTTGATGGTTTCTAATAAAATCTTTAATTTAGTTGGTAATATTGTCTATAATCAAATCTTTAAAAAAGAAACATGATGATATTTATAAAGCGGAATTTAAATCGAAAATTTAATGAAAGTAAAAATAAAATAAAATCCTATCTTGAATGCAAATAAGTCATGTGGCATGTGGAGAAAATTTGATTTGCAGCTCTAGTTTTCTTTTCTCTTATCATTTAACCTCTAGCACTCTGCATTTTTTTTCAAGGGTGCCAAGATTGTGTGCACTTAGTAACTTTGAAAGCCTGTACTTGTGTGTCTCTTCATGTATGGCTGAAATTGACATGATAACACAACTGTTAAATTCAAACACAGTATTGTTCAGTGATCAGAGTAGTCTGTACTGGCGTTTTGTTTGGCGAACAAAGTCACCTACATAGTGCTAAAAGTGTTTTGATATACTACCACGGAAGGTCATTTCTGGGGCAAACATCTGAGCGGAAGTGGAAGTGACCCTGGGGACCACATATGGGTGTCCGGAAATAGGATATTGACTACTGTTGCAGATGTTTCAGCATGAGCCTAACAGCAGGAACTCCAAACGACATGGTACTGGATTCAAAACACAGGAGGCGTTGGGGTCAAATTAAAACAGGATGTTGACAGAACCCCAGAGGCCCCTGGTGACAGAATCCGGAAATAATACACCAGGCATGGATTTGTTGAAGCCATAAGAGGAACGGACGATGTGGTCGAAAACAGACAGAGCTGAGCAGAGAAAGCACAAAGTACAGACAGAGTTTTCCCTGTTGGCCCCAGACTGTGTGCCCTGCATCATCACTCGTTATCCCTCTCCGACTCTGCGCATTTCACCAGTGGTGTATGTAATGGAATAAAAATATATATGATATTTTTATAAACACTGAGTTCCAGTCTTCTTTCTTTCCTGGACCCAACAAATTGTCCCCTGCCTATATAACAAAAGCAGAGGTGGCACAGGGGACCCACAGATCCTGCAACTGTGTGGTGGAGGGGCAACTGAGCTCTGGTGGCGCAATCACACCTACCATTTAAACATTTTACTTTCGTGAAGGGTGCAAATTTACCAATTTTGCAGGGGGTGAGGCAAAGTTGGATCTAGTGCTGGTTGAATTAAAATCCATTGATAGGCCAAAAATGTTTAATTATCCTGCACACATTGACATATCATATATTCCGCATATAATGAATCACTTATCAAATTATTGCAACATTATATACATAATAGCCCTATTCTGTCTGTCAGTGACAATTTCATGAATTCTTGACCACTGACAATCCCTTTCATCTTGCTTTTCAATACGCAACATACTGAAATTCAATAGTCCTTTTGACATAATGCAAAATCAGTAAAAATACTCCTGCTGAATAATAATGGTTGACAATGCTTCATCTAATAAAAATAATAAATGAAGATAAAATCACTGCTACTAATACTACTAGTGTATAAACAATAACAAATATGGTGCTGAGAGAGATGAGAGAAGAATGAGTGGTAAAAGGTAAGTGAGTTAAAGTATAACCGAGAGCTTATACTTTAGTTTGGGATCCGCACTGTTTACTCACAGCCGTAGATTGACAGTTTGAGCAAAGATAGAATGAAAAACAAATAAAAAATTAGGACAGGTCTGGTTAGTCACGTCTTTTGGCAGTATACAGTGTTGGGGGTGATCAATTAAAAAATTGGGCCATGATCACTAAAAATGTTTGAATTTTTGAAAATCAAGTGTGAAAACTGCCAAACACAAACTAAAGGACCATTTTAGCATAAATTTACATTGTAAATTAAACTCACTTACTAAAACATTTTTTGGGGTAGAGGGATTTTAACAAACAAAAAAAATGTTTTTTCTAGACATAATAAAGAGTAACTGTTGAAATTCTCAGCCCTCTAGCTCGATTGGTGCAGCCTGTACACATGATGCATGCATACATACCTAGCCAGCCAGCCAGCCAGACCAATTTGGTTTCTAAAAGATGATAGAAAATACTAGTCAAATTTAATAATAATGAGAGTTTTATATGTATAATTTGCATCTCCAATAGCATTTGGCTTTTAAAGATGATAAGAAACAGGTCTGGAAAAAGGGGTGATCAATGAATAAGTTACTTCTCTCGCCTTTTGTTGGGCCATGATCTATAAAAAAAAAATATTTTGAATTTTCAAAAAACAAGCATGTACTAAGGGACCAATTTAGCATAAACTTACATTGTAAATTGAACCCCCCACTAAAAACTTATTTGGCGGGGAATTTTAAAAAACAAAAAAAAATGATTTTTCTAGAGATAGTAAGGAGTATATGTTTAAATTTTCAGTCCTGTAGCACCATTGGCACGGCCTGTATGCCTGATGCATACATACATAGCCAGCCAGCCAGCCAGCCAGCCAGCCAGCCAGCCAACCAGACCAAGTTAAAAACTGAAGAAACCTATGTTGATGTTGACAGTTTTGGCTGACAGTTTTGGCTGACATTTTTAACAATTTCAATGAAATAAGAATCAATCTTTAGCATAAACTTACATTGTAAATTGAAATAGGAATCAATCACTTGTGATAAGAAATTGTTATAGTATCTTATTCTTTTTTCTAAAAGTCATTCTTTATTTGCTGGATGATGTAAATCGGTTTTAAATTGTTAAAGGGGGGTGAAAAGCTCATAGTCTGCAACAGGGGTTGGCAATCCTTTTTTGGGGGTGGGCCAGATTAGAACAGCTTTTTTTGTCTTGCGGACCAAGGCCAATAAAAATTAAAATGACGATCATACAAGGCTATCAAAACAATTCATTTTTAATTAATTGAATGTTTTTCATTATAGGATTATATACCTACATAAACTTCCATGTATCATCAAACAGGGAGAACTATGAAATTCTTTTTGCACAAAATATTATCAAATAGTGACTATAAAGTTAGCAGGCTGGATGAAATGAGGACGGGGGCCAAATCTGGCCCATGGGCTCTACTTTGCGGCCCCTGATTTACAAGGATTTTTGTCCAGCAATTTTGATAGAAACATTTTACTTTTTGAATTCAACGTATTTCCTAAGCTAATTCTAATCCATAAGCAAATTTGAAAATCACTTTCAAAATGACAATGATAGATAAAAGTATTTTATTTTTATGCGTTCCTACCTGAGATTATTTCAATTATCCTAATCTCAAACATTCCTGAGAACATGCAATCTGCATTCAGTAAATAGTGAGGCTTCTTAAGAAATCCTTCCTTACCAAATCTTCAGCGTAGTGCAGCTTCAGCAAAGTGTGATAGAGTGATCCTTTCCTTCCTCCTGGTTCTTTGGGGTTAACAAAAAATTGCTATGAGATTGAAAAAATAAGATGCTGTGTCAACTTCAACCAAGAATGTCCTCTTGTGCATAGCCAACCATGTACAGTGCACCACAAAACTTTAAACTTAAATGAAAATTTTGAATGAATTCATTAACATTCAAATAGTTCTTTGGACAATTGAACACGGCAGACGCCACATCGGGTTGAATTCTGCACTTGTCTAATTAATGTATTCAGTCGACATGTTGATATGAGCTGCCTCTTTGAATTTTCTTTGCTCCCAACAATGTTCTCTCTCAATAATTGGGACTTCCTCCCAGAGAGGAAAGTGGTCGCCTATCTGTTTTACTCCATCACATTCGGATTTTACATCTGAAGATGGCTGAAGAATGGATTGTTCTTGTTGTTTGTGTTTTTAAAATGACGTTTCGGCCAATCCATTCTTCTGCCATCTTCAGGTGTAAAATCTGAATATGATGGAATAAAATAGAAAGGCGACCACTTTACTCCCTGGGAGGAAGTCCAGATTATTGAGAGAGAACATTGTTGGAAGCAGAGAAAAATCAAAGAGGCAGAACATATCAACATGTCGACTGAATACATTAGTCAAACAAGTGCAGAATTCAACCTGATGTGGCTTCTGCTGCTCAACAGGCTCAAACCCAACAAGACAAGGACAAAGAAACACCCGAATCCTACATTATAAGGGTATTAAAAAAACTTCTGTTTACCCCATCACATTTGGATATTACACCTGAAGAAGGCCAAAGAATGGATGAGCCGAAACAACAAAAAGGAGTTCAATTTTCTGAAGAAATTTCTCAAAACTATAGAAAATAAATTCATTATGTGTCTGGAATAAATTGATATTTGTTTCTGATTTTCTGGATTAGTCATTTTATAAAAATTGCCAAATAATGAAGAATCGAGCAATGATCATGAGTTGAGTAGTTCTAATGGAATATTAATAATTGAAAACGTTTGTTGCCACTAAACTTTAAACTCGTTGACAAGCGGCATGATATAAAGTGTTCACAGTTCAATTTATCAGTTGTTGTTGTTGTTAAAAACAGTGTCAACTCTACGCAGTATGGGAAAGAGATCAAACAGAAACAGATTGCAGCGTCCAGCTCTGAAAATGATCCACAAACAATGCAGACTGGAATTTACAAGACTTCATCAAATGCAGAATGAGGAGTCCATCTCTGAAAACACAGATTTATATCTCTGATCTAAACAGTTAATTTTAACTTTTCTTCAAAATGGAGTACCAATGGAGCTAGAGGTCTTAAAATTTAAACATTTACTCCTTATCATGTCTAGAAAAAACTTTTGTTTTTTAAATCTGCCCCACACCCACATAATAGGTTTTGCTGGGTGGTTTAGTTTGCAATGTAAGTTTATGCTAAATTGGTCCCTTAGTTTGTGTCCGGCAGCTCATTTTTTTAAAATTTGGACTTTTTTGGTGATCACTGCCCATCAAAAAGCGAGAGAAGTAACTTATTCATTGATCACACCATTTTCCAATTTTTTGATTGATCACCCCCAACACGGCATGTTATCTAATGATATTGGTTGCATGACGGTTTCTATTGAGGGATTAACCAGACCAGTATTCTATAATGCTCTGATTTATGTTTTTCTTCGATGGTGACTTTAGCTACAAAAGAATTAATGACCTTACAAATCTCAGAGAAATGTGTGTCATTCACCATCTGAAAGGTTTTCCTGGCTTTCAATAAATAATTGGAATTTCAGAAAATGTTTAATGTAACATAGTAGGTTTGGTAGGGGTGGAGAAGGCGCCGAATTATCGACTAGGCGTTGGTTTCTTCTGATCTGTTGATTCAGGCCCATGAATGTCTGGGCGTTGTCCGCACCTCATCCCTCACAATTCTCACAGTTGGTCACTGTATTGCTGACTAGAAACGTTCCTGCAATCGATTTGCACAATTGTGATAGAAAAGGAATCAGGAATGAAGATGTTATTTTAACTTTTGTCTTTAATAATTCTTGAAAGTCGTAGCATGAATTTTCAAGTAACAGTAACCCCACCCCCACCAAAGAAAAAAATGTCAGCGCCTTGTTTTTGTGACTCAAGCACAAGCAAGGGATCGGAAGAATGACTGCTAAAATCCCCTACGTTTACTACGAGACCATGAGTAGGAATATATGTATAATTGATTAGTACGGTTAATATTTTCTAAGATTTTCTGTACTTTTCAAAACCTCACTGTTCAAGCTCTTATTGTAATTTAATGTATTTTGCAGCTTAATTAGTACAGCAATACCTTAAACATACTACATCAAAACCTGCAATAATCAAACCCGCAGTATTAAAGGTGTAATAACCAGTGGCGTTTCTAGTTCTTAGAAAGTGGGGCGGCCACTTGGGGGCCCACTTGGGGGCCCACTTGGCGGCCAAGATTAGGCTGGGTGTCAAACTCAAAATGCATGTGACGAGAAATCTTAATTTTTTCATTTTGATATACACAATTTATATGAATGATTTTTAAAATATAAATATAATACTTTACTAAATTGAATAAAATACTGGAATTGGTCAGTTTTATAATTAGAGTTTGAACATCTCCCGACATGGGGGGGGAGCTTTCTCTTTCCCTAGCGATCATCAAATGGGAAGGAAGGTCGTCTCCCCTTTTGTCCACGGCTTGTTGTGCCGAAACACTACATTAAAAGCTGCCATGTTCAAAATTATTATATTTTTACGGCATAGTGTCCCCCCCGTAGAATTGCTACTGGTAATAACTGATTTTCATCTAGCTAGAATTAATACACATCTGTGGATCTAAATAATCAATTAAATAAAATTCTATCATAAGCCGTTTATCTTCAGCTGACATCACTTCCTTCTAGGTCTTCGCATAAATACAGTGAGTTTCTATCGCCCGAGGCTCACTTTTCGGTCGACGCCAGTGTACTCACTTGACACTTGTGTACTCGCTTAACACTGGATGGTGAAGCCTGTATGCTCTCTAGTATATGTATTTCCTTTTCTCACAGTAACTTTACTTTTAGCTTTGTCATGGCATTAGATCTCGGTACATACATAGAGTCCCTATGTCATTTGCATTCACTGGTGTAAGAGTACCTGAAGGTTTTCCTGGTGACCTAAATCACGTGTACCTCATCTCACCTCAGTAACTTTGCGCATGTCATATTCTGAATGCCCCTGTTTTAATAACAAATGCCTTGGTTCATGAAAAACCATACTTTGTTAATGTTATGATATACTACCACAAAAAGTGGAAATGGAAGTGACCCGGTCACCTTAGGAAATAAGTATATGTGTCGGTGTCCAAAAAAACAGGATGTGGAAACCGGAAATGACACAAATGTGGGCGTTCAAACCTGATAAAGGAAGCTAAGAGACGGAGAAACTGGGGACTCAGAACAGAAGCTCAGAAGCAGAGACGACATCAGCGGAGTTGGGAACAGACTGATGGTTCTCCTTATCTCTCTCCCACTCTTCATTCTCCGGCCGACAAAGTGTATGCTATGAAATAAAAATATGTCTCATATTTTTACAAACCAGTTTTTTGAGTCATCCTTTTTGATTGTCCAAGTTTCCCTCCCACAAATGAGCAAGCCACGACGAGATGACCCATGTCGGTAGAACAATGTAAAGGGGTATACAACATTAAAACAAGTAATTTCAGTCATTCCACCGACAGGTAAAATATATGACAGGGACCCCTTGGTATGTCACGACTCTTTCTCTTCTATCCTCATCACGATTACCAGTTAATTATCTTCAATATCTTCCCTTCCAAATTAACTAATTCTCTCTTATGTATCTCTCCCTACAATAAGTATTTCATTCTCCCGACACAATCGTTTTCTGTTTCATGTTCTGTATTTCAGCCAAAAACATATGTAACATTTATATTGTATGCATACATTAAATGTCAAATAACTCTGTGATGTCAGAACACTTCCAGCCAATCGGAGACCTCCATTCACATATTTCTCCATTCGTGGCTCCTTGCTTCTTTCTTTCTACACTAGGCTTCAACAAGTAACTACTGTTTATTATTAAATTAACCCATTCTAATAGAGAACACTTTTAACAGACTTTATTCTGGTAATACATTAATTATTGTAGGACCCTGTAACCCACAAAGTGGCTCTTGATTCTACAAAGGTATTCCTGTATCGAGTTTCATGACGAGTTGTGCTTTGGATCTTATCTTAGCTTCTAGACCCGTCTGTCTAAAGCTTAATTTTCTCTGACCCGTTTAATGTACTTTGTCTTCCTTCCTGCCATCAAATGAAACAGCATGGAAAAATGTATGAAATAGTTATAAGTAATCTTAGACAAAAGACATTTTAATATTCATATTAATTTCAATTGATAAATAAGATTGAGTAACATATTTTTACTTTTTTTTGTTCATGGGTAATAAATGTTTTTTCTAATTGATTATATCTAAAAAGCATAGAAAATGGCTATTATTCTCTTCAAACTCTGCTTTGATGACCAGAACAGTGATAATATGAAATCTACTTATATCAATTTGGACAATGGCGTAACTTTTACACTTCTACCCGCATGAAGTAAGAAAAACAATAACATACAAATATCACTGTCCTGGTCACAAAAGCAAAGTTTGAAGAGAATAATAGCCATTTTCTGTTTTTTTATGCAGAAGCGATTAGAATATAAAACTCATTACCAAGAACAAGAATTGTGTTGCACGTTGTAATGGAAATGTTTTTTATCAAAAGGGAAAAATGCTTAAATGCAGTTATATGTAGAATTTTGATGAGTTGTAATGCTTTGCTAGCACTTTCAAAGAAGGCCTGTTCAGATTGACAATAAAACAGAAACCATTTTGTTATGACATAGATTTTTCCCAAACATCATATTGTTAAGCGTTTTATCTACATCAGCTTTTTAATATTTGTTAATTCATGCATGATACAATAAAAAGAGCAACGTTTCGTCTGCAATAGTTTTAATTTCAAATTATTATTACAGTGCAAATAATGTCTGGTGAATGATTACAAATAAAGAATTTCGGACAAAACAATGTTTGGAATCATTTCACATCAAAGACTGGCAGAATAATACAGTTAGTAAATTTCTGATATAAAGAAGATCAATACATCTGGAACCTTACCAAAAAATCAACTGTTTCATGACATGTTATGCAGAACCAAATAGAAGAGCAGATTAATAATGTGATAGCTTTATAGATCATGTAGTGTAATCCAATTAGAAAGTATTTTTATTTAATATTTTCTTTATAATTAATCACTGCTACCCACAACACTGGATTATCGCTGGGTTTAGGTTATTCATGTGTTCTGACATTTGTATTTATCTATGTATCTATCTATGTATCTGGACTTCGCCCAACCCTAACCATTCATAGTAGAAACTTATATTTCCAGTGTTGTTATTAGTACTTTTAATTAATCATTGCTACCCACAACACTGGTTTATTGCTTAGGTTATTCGGGTGTTCTGACATTTATATGTATCTATGTATCTGCCAGGAGAAGGAAACTCCTATCAAATCTATGACCTAGGGATAATGCTGCTATCCGTGCCACTACGGTAGACCATAGCGTACAAACCCAAGTGTGGGGTCGGCCGTGCGCACGTTGCACTTCACCTTAAAACTCCATGGCGCAGACTACGGATTTTTCACGTTCAGGCCCTGCCTACCTAGGACCTGAACAAAGACATGGAAAACCTGTTCTAATCTCCGTTCACGGACCTGGACTTTGGCCAGCCCTAACCGTTCATAGTAGAAACTTGAAATCTTGCACACACACACACACCTCTCAATGAGTACAGAAAATGTGTTTTTGTTTTTTGAAAATTCCCCTCCTAAAAAGGTTTTTAGAGGGGAGTTCAATATGCAATGTAAGTTTATGCTAAATTGGTCACTAATTTGTGCCCGCTTGGTTTTTGAAAATTCAGACCCATTTTAGTGATCACAGCCCAACAAAAGGCGAGAGAAGTAACTTATTCATTGATCACCCTTTTTTCCAACTTTTTAATTGATCAACTCCAACACAGCATATATGGGTGGCGGTGATTCATAATTTCCCTTGGTATGCTAGTTGTTTTATCTCGTCATCTAATCAGATGGACAGATCTAGTGTTTTTTTTTTAGCAGGGCAAGTATTTTCAAAGTAATATTGTCAAAGAAAATTAATCTCAAATGTACATTCTATTCATTACTTCAAAGATATTTTCTGGTTATGGTTCCAGAAGACCATTATTATTTGATGTTAAGTTAACAGACCAAGTTCGGAAGTAGTTTTAGTTTTTAGCCCTAGATTTGGGATTTGAGACTCTTTGACAGAAAGAGCAGTCAACCCTTTTCCTTTATGAAGCAAAGATAATATACATTGAAAGCCTTTTTAGGCATCCTACGCTTTCACTTGTATCTGGAACCTCCAAATTTTATGTTTTCAGAGGAACACAAATATGACATTTTTAGAATTTTTTTGTTTAACCAAGCCTTCTGAATTATAAAGTGGTTTTATTCGTCTTAATTTTAGTTGCTTTTCATTGCAACAACTCAGACCATCAGTCTACCGCTGTTAGTAAACAGAGCAGATCAAAAATAATGGTTAAGCTCTGGACAAACATTGAATTCACATCCCTTTTGGCTCGGGAATACTGGTTATACATACCAGCTGCTCTGCTGATTGAGCTACAAGAGCTTTTATGGATAGCAGAAGATTAAATCATACCATATAGACTTTACCTTTCATCCTTCCCTGATTGCTCGGTGCCATATTTTTTATTATTTTTTGTGCTCTAGTAGTAGGTATGGAAACTAAATGGACAAAGATTTCAGCTGAAATCGATACGTGAGAAAACATTTTTCATATGATTCTTTTATTAATTTGATGATTCATTTATTTTATATAATCATGCCATTTTACAGATATATCCCTCAAGATACTAATTATATTTACCTTTTTTAGAATAATATTCAGGAACTGCTGGAACGGAACTCTTACATCGGGATTAAAAAAAACAGAAAAGTCAGATAATTTTTTTCAGCAACTTTTCAGTTTTATTGACTTAATTATAATTCAGGCTTTTGATGAGTGGAAAAAATCTTTTTCAATCAATATCTTTTTTAAAAAAGATTTTTCATCATTTTTATTGATTATTTTGATATTTTTGAAATGTATAATTGTTATCCTTTCTATATCGCAGTTCAACTGAAAATATTATAACAGGGATGAATAATTAAATATAGCGAAATGATAAAAAATATTTACCAGCTATTTTTTCATCTATTTCATTCTGTTTTTTGTAATGTAAATTGGTCGCTATTTCAAATTATTGGAGCTGTAAATGACAACATGCCATGTTTGTACCGCGCAACTTTCATGCATTTTAATTTTTTCCCCACAAATATATGTGTACTGCATTGTCTACCATACATTTTTAAAATCAGGTGTTGCTTACACGCTTGATAATTAATTTATTTTTGTCAAAGTAATATTAGTAGTAGTGATATTATCTTGATTTTATATTTATTTTTGGTTTTATTCATGCCAGCATTAAACTCTGTTGTGTACAATATTACAAACTTACTTTTTTGCCTGATAACACATCATTCATGAGTTTTTATACTATCATATTCGGAACATGACACAAATGGTTTAAGGTTATATTTCCCTAAAAATGCTTGTATCACTCACGTAATTACTAAACATCGATGCCATGACTCTCTACATTTTCTGCAAGCTAAATATTGATTCAAGTACCAGAGATATTAATAACACTCCAAAGCCATCATCAAAAAGAGAACCTGGGGAGGCATTAAAATAATTCATCATTATGATCAAGGATTTGATTGATTTGATTAATTTTATCAGTTGCAGAATAAATTATTTAATAATAATAAATTATTTAATAATAATAAATTATTTAATAATAATAATACATTATTTAATAATAATTTATTTCATTATGCAGAAACCCTGATAATTACTCTGAAATTGATGGAAATACTCTGACCTTCCACTTTCAGTTCAATGGAGATAAACAGACTGAGGGTAAATCTCCAGTGCCAAGGCTGTTGCTAATACTCCTGTGCCATCATCTAAGAAAGTATCAAGTTGAGGAAGTGTTCAAATAACTTACAATTACTATTCATTGTACAGGCATCCACAACATCTGCAATAAAATGGAAATAAAGAAGCACACACATGCGGACTAAGGATCCAATCATTACGACCATGGGTGTGCTGTTGTAAACATCATTTTTTCTTTGTATTCCTTTCTTTCCAGTCAAACCCACTTCTGGTAGCAAGCTACAAATAGTAGTCACTCACAAGTTGACAGTAAATAAATACAAGGGAGATAACTGCCTAGAATTATCTCCCTTGCCTTTCTCTAAGAAGTAAGTACTAGTCATGCGCACGCAAGTGGAAATAAAGGATCACACATGTGGGGACTAAGGCCCGATCATTATTACCACGAGTGTGCTGCTGTAAACATCGTTTGTCTTTGTGTTCCTTTCTTTCCAGTCAAACGTGCTTTTGGTAGCACGCTACAAATAGTAGTTACTCTCAAGCTGAGTGACTTTACACTTACAAAGTGTTAGTTACGTAAAATAATGTAATAAATAATGAATATACTTTAAGTTTAATAATAATATATTATAATTATACTTATTGGAAATAATCTCTTAGCTAAGAGTTTCTGTTAACTAGTCAGTCTGTTTTTCAAATACCACATTAATTTTGATATTGCATCACATAAAAAGAAATATATATTAATGTTTAATTGAATGGAACAACAAACTGAAGAAAGTAGCTCAAAGTATAGAATAAAATCTTAATTAAACTAGTATTCCAAGGGTAATTATGAATCACTACAACCCATATATGCTTCTTTTTACCTTGTAAATTAGCAGTGCTATAGTCCAAATATTCAAAAAACAAGTGAGAATGCTGCTGGACACAAACTAACAGTTCAATTTGGCATAAACTTACATTGTAAATTGAAACCCCACTAAAAACCTATTTTGGGAAAAGCATTTTCCCTACTCATTGAGGGGAGTGTGTGTTCAAAATTTCAAATTTCTACTATGACCGGTTAGGGCTGGGCGAAGTCCGGATACATAGATAGGTACAAAGATAAATACATAGACACATAGATAGATACATAGATACATAGACACATAGGTAGATACATAGATACATATAAATGTCAGAACACATGAATAACCTAAACCAAGCAACAGTGTTTAAACCGGTCTGTTGTGGGTACTTTGTAGACTGCAATTATTTTTATATTATATTAAAACATACCAATACAGTTTTATTAGCTATGAGAGATAGACTGTGCCAAAATTATCTTGAAACAATTTCAAGTCTACATTTGCACACTCATTCAGTGCTCACATTCTCATGTCACGTGAAAAATAATTTGCACAACATCAGATTTTTGCGCACCCTGACTACTACAAATCAGAGGGAACATTACTCATAAGCCATACAGAATCACCATTTAGTCCAGTTTTATCTTCATACCAAGATAATCCAAGCCTCTCAACATAATACACTTCTCCTGGAGAATTTGTGATTCATGCAATCTATAACAATTATTTTCATTTCTCTCTGTTCTTTTTATTTGTCTTATCAATATTCCTGATCATCAAGTCTACAAGCGAATGAGAGAAGGATTGAGAATTGGCAAATAATTACTAAACAAATATGCTTATCTTGAATACACTAATAGTGAGAGTCAAGTGATACTCATTAGGTTTACTGTGCACTGATGCTTGAGCCAAGTGCTCTAATAAAGCAGCATCACTGATAATAATTGACAGTTTGTCAATAGTCATTGTATAATCTTCACTTGAGTTGCTTAGCTGAGCATCAAGCCTTATCAGCAATTAGTTTCATCTGATCACCCGACTGGCAAAGAGCATTACATCCTGATGCTATCTTGCATTGCTGCCATGTTTTTATGAACAGCAATGATACCAGCTTATTGCCCAGTTTATTGACATTGTTGCAAAGAACTATTTATCAAATATTCGTTGACCACGGATCATCTATCATAGATATAATTGGTCGGGAAAAATACCATTGAGTGAAACAAAAAACAGAATTAGGTGTGTGTGTGTGTGCGTATGTGTGTGGCTGTGTGTGTGTGTGTCTGTCTGTGTGTGTACCTGTGTCTTTGTGCCTGTGTCTTTGTCTGTGTGTGTTGACCACAGATCATCTATCATAGATATAATTTGTTAGGAAAAATACTGTGTGTATATCTCTGTGTGTATGTTAGTGTATGTGTGCCTGTGTGTGCATCTGTCTGTGTATGTCTGTGTGTGTCTAAGTGACACAAAGTTTGAGAATAGTTTTCTTGTATATTGACACATGACCATTTCTAAAATTAGTTCCTAGCTCGAAAGACTAATTACTTTTTGTTTCAAACAGTTGGCACTCGGTACACTGCAGTAAGAGCAAGTTGTGTTGTACGAAACACTGCTGGGACAATCGCAATGTCTGCGATTCCATACCCAGGGGAGGACCAATGTCTGCTGACAAGAGCTTTAGAACAAATACCCTGATACCAAATGTATTTGAATAACAAGATTTATCATTTTGCAACTCACGAAGGTAGACTGAAACATTACCAATAGTGGAGTTGACTAATGATAACAAATTAAGAAAGACTGAACAAAATTGGAAAAGTCTAGCCATTTGGCGTGATGCCATGTATTTCTTGCATCGATCAAATGTGTGTCTGCCCACCTTGATATGGCAAAATATTTCAATTGCAAATATGTGGAGTTAGTTGTGGTGCGATTTGTCTGATCTTAACCCTTGAGAACTCAGACCCATTTCTACTTGAAGGAACATTATGTGGGATTCTAGATAGGCAAATTGACACACAGTCACATGACTGCACCAGGACGTTCAGTAGATGTAACTTAGTACACTTCATGAGTTAAAATCAAGGATAAAATATAATATTATAATAAGAAACTGTTCAGATCAATTAAATTGTATCTGACATCGGTGTCACAGTGGGTTTTTAAATGTTGAATAAATGTTTTAAACTGAGCGTCTAAATACAGTACTCAATGAATACTGTGTGGTTTTAATTAGTGCAAGTTTTAATATAGTACAAGATATTGCTATACAAATTAATGTAACTAAGTATAAGCTGAAGAAAACACAGTAAATAAGGTCTTGAACAGTGCGGAAAATCTTTAAACAAATTAACTGCAGTAATCAAGGTATGGGTAAATAACCAAGCAGCTTTATAGCAGTCCATTTGATAGAAAGTTACTCTGGCAGAAATAGGCAAAATGGAAGGCATAGGGCCACAGAAAATTGGGTCCTCTGAATGTGTGGTCATTATACATTACAAATGTATAAGTGTGTGTTTGTTCATATTTTCACTATGTAATTATATGTGCGTGTAAGTGTGTGAGTGTATTTGACCTAGAAAGGTTAAGGGGTTGACCTTTCATAAGATATCAGCTCCTCACTCTAGACTTTCTTGTCTGCAAGATGGCCATTTATGGCAGCTCGTTCATCAGAACATAAAACAGCGCTCCCTTACCGGAAGTAGATAAGAACTCTCCTGCCTAAGGAGAAGAACTCAAAATATTTACTTAACATTCATGGAGGAGAAATACTTATAAAAAAATAAAGACTGACATTCCATAGGGAATTATGAATCACCACCACCCATATATGCTGTGTTGGCGGTGATCAGTTAAAAAGGGGTGATCAGTGAGTAAGTTACTTCTCTCGCCTTTTGTTGGGCTGTGACTAATTGAAGGGAGTGTGCGTGAACAAGTTCAAGTTTCTACTATGAACAGTTAGGGCTGGGCAAAGTCAGGATAGATACATAAATAGATATAAATGTCAGAACACATGAGTAACCTAAACCCAGCAATAAACCAGTGTTGTGGGTAGCAGTGATTAATAACATAGGGGAGTGTACAAAAAATGTACAGCAATACTTTAAATAGTGCAGCTTTGATTAGTGTAGGATTTGATGTAATACAGTTGTGGTATTGCTGTACAGATCACTGTAACTAAGTTTACACTGGAAAAAAAAAATTAAATTATAATAAGACCTTGAACAGTACGGTTTTGAACAGATTAACCACCCTATTCCAGGTATAATGGTATATGCAAAATAGCATCATTTTTTGTTCACGAAAAGTATATAACGGCTGCATAATACCAGCCATGACTTATGGTTGCGAAACCTGGAAATTAACCAAACGAGCAGAAAACAAACTTAGAATAGCACAGAGAGCCATGGAAAGAGCAATGCTAGGGGTAACGCTAAGAGATAGAAAAAGATCAACATGGATCAGAGAAAAGGCTAGAGTAAAGGATATTATACAACTAATTAAACAACAAAACTGGAGATGGGCCGGCCACCTAGCGAGAAGAGATGACAATAGATGGGGGAAAAGATTAACAGATTGGTGCCCATGGGATAGTAAAAGAAGTAGGAAATGGCCAGACACTAGATGGAGGGACGAGATAGAAAAGTTTGCCGGTAAGACTTGGCAGAGATTAGCACAAGATAGGTTGTCATGGAAGGAGATGGGAAAGGCCTTCGCCCAGCAGTGGACTTATAATGGCTGATGATGATGATGATGATGATGATGATGATGATGATGCTTTATCAAATCTTTCTTGGAACATTTACTCTTGACTATAAAATCATCAAATTAAATTAGAGAAAATAAAAGGTTATTAACATACAATTCATATCGATTATATGTTTGTTTAAGCAAAATATGGATGTACATACCTTGTTTGATAATAATATATCTATTTTTAATTCAATAATTCTAAAAGTTCACCAAAGCAAAGAGGGATGACGAAGAATTTATACAAAAACTGTCTTTAGCCCTTTGATCAGAACTTCTTCTTTATGTGCCATGTCCCTTCAGGATGTGGGTGATCATGGCTCTCCACAGGTTCCTTTTCCCTTGTCACTCACAGCAACCCCCTCTCATCTACGCCACTGGTATTCTTTCTACCATCCATCTGCTCAAACCCTTCAAGTAGGTTACTCACTGCCTACCTTTGCTCCTTTTGCCTTCTATGCACCCTGGAGGTATTAAATTCTCCAAACCTTCCTCATTATTGTAATGTTTAGATATGTATGTATATCATCATCATCATCATCATCATCAGCAGCAGCAGCAGCAGCAGCAGCAGCAGCCGTTATAAGTCCACTGCTGGACAAAGGCTTTTCCCATCTCCTTCCATGACTTCTTATCTTGAGCTAACATCTGCCAGGTCTTGTCATCAATAAACACGCCGAAGCAGAAGCTACCCAACAGCCTTCATTAACAAGCCCCATTTCCGAGGGCCCAGATGTGGTAGCTGGGAAGGCCTCTTTTGACCACAAGAGATTGCCCTGTCTTTTGTTCTCTCTCTGTTCTTTTTCTAAGCACAACTAAATACGGTTTGAACCAAACACATTCAACCAACACAGCTAAAGAAAGAAAATAACAACCAACTAACAAACAAACAAACAAACAAACAAAGGCGTAACATTGACAACATCCAAAAAATGTCAACTGTCTCTCCCTTTCAGAACACTGGTTCCATAAAAAGATTCATTGTGTAATGGTTTAGTATATTACGCAAGCTGTTATTACTTACATAATGGTGAAAGATACAAGCCATTCAGTTCAATGAATTGATTTAGAATGGTTATATTCAGCTGAGAGAACTATGTGATTATTTGAGATTTCAAATTAATAATGTATAAGAATCAACCAATCTCAATTGGCTGGCTAGGAGCGGATCACAATGATTCACTTTTCTGTTCTGCTCGAGTTGAAGTATCCAGTAAAAGCTTTTGTGCTTTCTTTTGATAAGAGAGGTCACTCATTATTCAACATTAGAGCAAGAACAGGTCTGGTTAGTCACTCAATAGAAACCGTCACATGACCAACGTCTTTTGACAGCATGCTGTGTTGGGGATGATCAATTAAAAAATTGGAAAAATGGGTGATCAATGAATAAGTTACTTCTCTCGCCTTTTATTGGGCTGCATTTTCAAAAAACAAGTGTGGATGCTGCCAGACACAAACTAAATGACCGATTTAGCATAAACTTACATTGTAAATTGAACCTCCTTGCTAAAACATTTTTTGGGAGAGGGGAGTTTTAAAAAAAAATCTTTCTAGACATCATAAGGATTAATGTTTAAATTTTTAGCCCTCTAGCTCCATTGGTGTGGACTGTTTGCACAACACATGAATAGACAGACCCACTTAAAAGCTGAAGAAACCCATTTTGACAGTTTTGGTTGACAGTTTCCAATAAAGTAAATCATAGTAAAATTCTAATGGGGCAACACACGCTTGACTATAGATAGATGGTAATCGTTTCATAAATATAATACGAACTGGCTTATCAATAAGCCCATCAGCCCCTTGTTATAGTGCCAGGAGTTACTGATATGAACAGGCTCATGAAAAGCAAACTAGACACTCTATTCAAAGAGGCAGAGAATATCAAATAGAAGCAGATATCACCCAAACAAGACATGTTGCCTTTGTGTCTCTCCCTGAGCTATAATTATGTATTCCAACCAACACCCGACACCCAACATCACTTTGTTCTCACCCTTATAATCATCCCTGTTTCGTTATATCTCTTCTGTTGTATATGACTTTTGCACAGCCTTTTTATGCATTCATATTGATTCATACTGGGAAAATAGTTGTTGAAGAGTCTGCACAAATTCGAGAAAATGAGCTATCGCTTTGAACATGCTCAACAATAATTGCTTTTATCATCGCAAGTATGTAGAACAGACATTGTTTCTTTTCTGAGTGAATGTTTAGATCAGGAACTGTGAGTGCAGGAATTAGTTTGATGGTTTGGTAACTCTTTTAATCAGAACAAGAGAACATTTGAACTTCTTCTGACTACCTGAATTCTTTATATAGCATGTTCCAGATCAGCAATCAAGGCTTCATGAGGACCTAAGCAGAATTTGATTTTGGGGCTTCCCACCGCCTCATGGGCCACCCCATCACTCTTGGTGGCCTCAGGGCCCTAAGCAGCCGCTTAGTTTGTTTATGCCTCAGGCCAGCTCTGTTTTTTGATTTCCCTAGAATCTGTTTATTTTGCTTACAGTTCTTGCTATTCATGGCTTGCAAAAGATGCACATGTGATCAATAGTGTCGTACAGAAACAACAGTCCTTATTGAGCCAAAAGAAGGCTAACATATTGTAACGGTCTCTGATCATGATCAGGGTCGGTCCCAGGGTTCCTGGCTCCCTGGGCAAGCTGAACTTTGGTGCCCTTTAAAGCCTGACTGAGCTTGTTGCTGCTCATGAGGATTTCCAGAGCCAATTGTTTCTCTTAGTTTCACCACAACAGAAATTATCTAACTGTGAAATATTCTTGAAAAATCTGACTTCACATCGGGAAATTTTCTTATTTTGTCTGTTTTTATTCTATCTAATTAATTTCCCTTCTGTCTCAGAGACATGACAGGTGGCACCAGGCACTTGGCCCCCTGGGCAACTGCCTATGTTGCCAGCACTTAGGGCCACCCCTGATCATGATTGTTGTTAATAAAAGGGTACATATTGTATTTCAATAATTACTATTTTCACAAGTATATTAAAAACTGTCAACCAAAACTATCACCAAAACTGTCAACATAGGTTTCCTTAGTTTTTAAGCTGGACTGGCTGGTCTGGCTGGCTGGCTATGTATGAATGCATCACATATACAGGCCACACCAATGGAGTTAAAGGGCTGAACATTTCAACATTTACTCCTTATTATGTCTAGAAAAAACGTTTTTTTGTCTTTTCAAAGTTCCTCCCCAAAATAAGTTTTTAGTGAGGGGCTCAATTTGCAATATAATTTTATGCTAAATTGGTCCCTAGTTTGTGTCCGGCTGCATTCACACTTCTCTTTTTTGTGCAACAAAAGGTGAGAGAAGTAACTTATTTATTGATCACACCTTTTTGTCAAAATCTTAATTGATCACCCCCAACACGGCATGACGGTTTCTATTGAGTGACTAACCAGACTTGTTTCCTTTATTATAATTCTCAAAAAACACTTTAAATGCTAAATTAAAGGCTTGTATTATTATGATAAGCAGACCAAGAAAATTTTGTTTCTATTTTCATCATTTTTGAATAAATGAGAATTGTAATTGTATGGCAAATTTCAAATTAAATCATGGAAAAAAAATGTATTTTTCTACATAAATATAAGGAATGTGAGTGCCAAAAGTTTAATTTATTTTTTAATGAACAAATTGCAACGAAGGAAGTTTTAACAGAAGAATTATTCAAGATAAAAATGGAAATGATAAAATTTCATTAATATTCATGTCGGATACTAAAGAGTCGTGACACTATAACATATATATAGTCCACAAGCATATTCATATATATATATATATA
>VCCN01000387.1:10699970-10713176 GCA_006491835.1 Architeuthis dux
GATGCTATTTTAAATTTAAATTAGTTATTATAACATGTCATATTTAATAAAACATTTTAAAACTTATTTCCTCTAGTTTCGAGAAGGGTCATTAACATTCAAATAGTTATTCTGGTGATCGAACTCCTTCTTGTTGTTTGTGTTGTTAACACGACGTTTCGGCCGATCCATTCTTCGGCTTTCTTCAGGTGTAATAGCCGAATGTGAAGGGGTAAAAAGATTTTTTTTTAAAATTTCAAATGAGGTAACGGAAATTAAAATCTTCTGTTTACCCCATCACATTAGGATATCACACCTGAAGAAAGTCGAACAATGGATCGGCCGAAACGTCGTGTTAACAACACAAACAACAAGGAATTCAATCGTCCGAAGAACTATTTGAATTTTAGAACTTGATTAGAATAATTTTCTTGTCGTTGAAATTATTTCTTATTTATTTAAATTTTCCCTCCTTGATTTAAAACTCTCAATTTGGTTACATTTCTGAGTTTAACATTGTATTATCGTACCTTTTCAACAGCAAATTTGTTTTATTAAAGTAAAGGAAACATCAAATAGTTTTAGCTGTCGTGACTCAAATCTGCATGATAATCCCTTTAACTGAGATGTTGTCCGATACTGTTACCGATGGAAGTTGAGATGTGGTTGACGCTAGAGGACCAATGGATGGAGAAACGAAATGCACACGGTTTGGGCTTCACAATTTGGAGTCAAATAGTTAGTTTAGACGAAGTCTTGTTACTATTCAATGTCTCCTTCAGACTAGTATACTCATCTTCTAGGCACCGTTGGAAATCTTAGGAAATTCTCTTTCCAACGATATATATGTATATATCTCCTTCAGAAATTATATTCACAATTTCGCCTATAGAGTATACTTGAAATTCCCTTGTAAACTCCTGAAATATGTATAAATTAATTATTTCATGGTAAAATAAAATGGATTTTTGATTTCCTCATGTCTGAAACCTGTGATTTAGCCTTTTAAAGTACTCAGATATATCAACTGGGAGACGAGATATGAAATTCTGTTGTTTTTTTGTGTGCTGGCGGTCAATTTGTTTTATGCAAATGAGGTAGTTCTTCTCAACTTTTTCTTGGGAACATCATTTTCTCTGAAAGAGGACATACTAAGGAACATGTTGGTACTCTAAATGTAGAATCAGGGGGGGGGGACTATTACAAAACAGTCAGCATAGGTTTCTTCTGTTTTAAGTGGCTCTGTCTGGCTATGTATGCATGTATGTATGTATGTGTGTATGTGTCAAGTGTACAGGCCACACCAATGGAGCTAGAGGGCTGAACATTTTAACATTTACTCCTCATTATATGTAGACGAATTATGTTTTTTTGTTTTTTGGAAATTCTCCCTCAAAATAAGTTTTAATCGGGGGTTCAAGTGACAATGTAAGTTTATGCTAAATTGGTCCTTTAGTTTGTGTCCGGCAGCGTTCACACTTGTTTTCTTTTTATGAAAAGTAGGACTTTTTAGAGATCACCGCCCAACAAAATGCGAGAGAAGTAACTTATTCACTGATCACCTTATTGTTTTAATTGATCATCCCTAACACGGCATGCTGCCAAAAGACATTGGTAACGTGACAGTTTCTATAGGATGAATGTTCTATCCTCATCTTTTTTGTTGTTACTTCCGGGTTCTAATTCAGTCCTGTGTTTATTCAAGGTCAAAATGAACATTTAAACACTTTTAATCTACAAGATACTCATATTGTGCAAAGTATCGATATGCTACGCGCTGGGGGAGTTCTCGTTATCAGCATCAGCATCAGCATCATCATCATCATCATCCCCTTAACGTCTGTCGTTGGGCTTAGATCTTCCACAAGATTCCGGTCTTTTCGATCGGGGGCGTCACGGAGTTTCTGAACTTATCTAGTTAATCTTATCTTTTACTTGACTATTTTTAAAATAAAGTAAGCCTCAGCTCTTTATCAAGTTTTATAGTGCGTATGTTTTATTCATATTGTGCGCCCTCTGTGCAGTGTTGCCAATTGAGCGCGTTTCGCGATAAATTTAGCGCGTTTCATGTTTTGGCATTGCAAAAAGCGCTAAATTAGCGCGTTTTCGCCTAAAACATTGTGGCGGTTTTTGGCCATTTCCTGGCTATTTTTGACCATTTTTAGCGGTTTTTTTTGTTTTGTGGTTTTTGACCATTTTTGGCAATTTAAACAAATTTAGCACTTTTTTAGCGCTTTTTTAAGCGCTTTTTTAAGCGCTTTTTTAAGCGCTTTTTTAAGCGCTTTTTTAAGCGCTTTTTTAGCGCTTTTTTAGCGCTTTTTTGGCAGTCAAACTAGCGCGAAAATATTTTTTGAGTTGGCAACACGGCCTCTGTGTTCAAATAAATATACAGTGATCAGTAGAGGCAGCGCGTGCAACCCGCAGACCCCCCGCAACTGCGGGTGGGTGGTGGGGGGTGTCGGAGCACTGGGGGCGCAATATATCTGAGGAACCTTGAAACATCTAAAAAGAGAGAAAGGACGTTTTTCTCAAACTAAAATGCAATATTAAAAACGGATGAGGAGTTTGTGTCATTCATTTCCTCCTTGTTTCATCACATCACATCACAATGAAATTCAAACATGAAGCTTTATTTTGCACTGCCATAGACTACTCAGTCTAACATCAATTTGTATAGGATCATTGTCTACTCGACTTTATACATTTATTTGAGTCCCGGCCATTCCCAAATTTGAATCAGTATAATCTCTCTTACTCTGTTTTATAATTGTCCCTCTGTTCGGTTCTCTTTAAAAACTAAATATTGCAATAAGGTTTTTGTGCAGAGTAGTTTTTGACAAGTTTGAAGTAGTTTTTTTTCCAGTAGTTTTATTCAATCGTGAATTGATGATGACACCTGTCAACAAATATGGTAAGGCCAGGAAATTATCTTTGAGAAACGTTTGTCATGAGAATCGTAAACAAAGGAGACAAGCAAAAAGAAGCTGGGAACAAGGAAGAAAACAAGAACAGCCAACCAGGAAGAACTGTTGCTCAGTGGGGTAGTGCAAAAACAAAGAAGTGAAGGAAGGCAGGGTTGCCTACTCTTGGGGGGTGGAGGAGGCTCACCCCCCGCCACGAGAATATTTGAAATGTAACCAGTTTCAGAGTCGTTTTGGGGCCATATAGCATCATGGGTATTTGGATGTATACTGGCTGATCTTTCTTTTCAGTGAATTGTTCAAATAGAGAATTTTAGTAGTATATAGATATTGAGGGAACGCTACCCCACAAAAATTACGATAACGCGTTCCCACAGCCCTACTCCACTGCTGTCGCTACGACGATGAAGCCGAAAGCCCTTTTGTTAGCTAACTAGCTGGAAAAAATGAATAGTTAAAGGGGATGAAGAACCAACATGATTTTTGCCTCGATTTTATTGCAATACATAGCAGCTTAAATGCAAACAAACAGAGAGGGCGGAAAAGTAGCATACCAACGAACGACACTTGCCCTCTATGGATGGTTACAACTACATTTAGCAAACATAATACTGACAATTTTAAATATTTACATTACTGCAATCCCAGGGTATGAAATAAAAAGAATTGATCACTGCACATTTCAGGATGATCACTGCACATTTCAGGATGATCAATGAACATTTCAGGATAATCGTTGCACATTTCAAGACGATCACTGCACATTTCAGGATGAAAACTGCATATTACAAGATGATCGCTCTACATTTCAGGATGATCCCTGCACATTTTAAGATGATCCCTGCACATTTCAAGATGATCACTGCACATTTCAGGATGTCGCTGCACATTTCAGGATGTGCAGTGATCATCCTGAAATGTGCAGCGACATCCTGAAATGTGCAGTGATCCCTGCACATTTCAGGACGATCACCGAACATTTCAGGATGTCGCTGCACATTTGAAGATAATCACTAAACATTTCAGGATGATCACGGCACATTTCAGAATGATCACTGAACATTTCAGGATGATCACTGCACATTTCATGGTTTCGCTGGACATTTCAGGATGATCACTTTACATTTCAGGGTGATCGCTGCGCATTCCAGGATGAACACTGAACATTTCAAGATGATCACTGCACATTTCAGGATGATCGCTGCACCTTCCAGGATGATGACTGAACACTTCAGGGTGTCGCTGCACATTTCAGGATGATCACTGCACATTTCAGGGTGGTCACTGAACATTTCAGGATGATCGTTGCACATTTCAGGGTGATCACTGCACATTTCAGGGTGATCACTGCACATTTCAGGATGATCACTAAACATTTCAGGATGATCACTGAACATTTCAGGATGATCGCTGCACAAAATAAGGATAATCACTGCACACTGCATAGTCAGTATAATATTCCTACGCTCCTAAACCTCTTTACTATAAACATACTTGCGCAAAACCTCTTCTTCTTCCCTACTGATGTTGCCTGTGTATAAAGTAAAAGGCAAAATTAAGAATATCGAACATTGACTGTCCAGTCCCTCGTGTTCATATTTGTTTACCGAAAGAATATAAACTAATATGAACACTAACGAAAACATTGTAAGGTAGAGGAATTCTGTTTATCGCAAACAGAATTCTTCTTGATTTTGTCTAAGCACAGTCTCCAAAATATTGTTCGGCTGTTCTAAACTGTTATGAAATTTCGATATTTCCCACGAGGGGAACAATTCCTATTGGTATTTCACCTTTCATATTAGTGCTTTTCACCAGGTGATTTTTTTTTACTTCAGAAAGATAGGTTTTAGTAGAAGGGAAAACAGAAAATAAATTCAGATCAGAAATTGTGTTTTCCCTTCTATAAATAAACAAATACATAAATAAACAAATAAATACAAACATATCGGTAATTATTATGTGTTTTGATCATCCATTCGATCGTACTGGTGAAAAGCACTAATACTAGTATGTATTTGTTTATTTAGGTATTTGTTTATTTATTTAATTTTTATTTATTTATCTATTCGTTAATTTATTTATTTGTTTATTAATTTTCTGTCACGCTAAAGCAAACTGATTTATAAAATAAACTAGAACTACCGTGATTTGAACTCCGACGCGGACCTTAGTGGCCTGACGAATTACCAATTGGCCAAGGGTACACTGATGACACGGTGTTGACATTTTAAGCATTAAGTATGTCAGTCAGATTGTATACAGGGGACACTGCATCAAAGTAGCTAATGGCCAAGACGGGAAGAATTTAAAAAACAAAAATATAAACAAAAAAATGAAATAAATCCTTCATCATTCTTGACTTAGAAATAGGTTCCATACTAAATATAAAATATTGTTTCATTTGTAAATGAGGGTTATTATTGATATGATTAAGACTACATATTAAATCTAACTAAAATTAAAGGTATCTGACTCCATTGATAGTGGAAAAGAGCGTAGTAATCTCTAACGGTAAACTAATAGTAGCAGAAGTAGTAATAATACTGAGTGCCTATAGTGATAATAGTCTTTAAGGGTATGACTGTCGATAGTAAGCTAGGGTGCTGATGAGACTAGAGAAATGAAGGGTGGTGTTAGCGGTATGCGTAAGACAGATATTTCTTTCATTCCCTGTCTGTTCCTGCAGTAGTAAAAGGGATGGAATACAAGTATGTTGCATGATGCAGTTGCACTTGGTAAATAACGCAATAAGAATAAAGAATACAAATGCTTGGCAATGATAATAAGAAGTATACTTATTACAGAAGATATACAGTAGTTTTCAGCTGATGAGAAGAAGAAGAAAGAATGCATTTAAAGAGTTCGTATACTACTTAGTAAAGTTTTAAAGAGTTCTTCATTGATTGAAGATGTTAAGGAAGAGAATGTGTGTGTATGTATGAATGCGTACGTACATAATCAGAGTTGAGAGGCGCGTCTCTGTGGAACCGCCATGGATGTGTCAGGCGGTCAAATTGACTGAACAAAAATTAAGAATAGATCGGTCCTTTTATAGTAAGAGGTGAGTGGAAGGTGATGGCTGGTCGAAATGTGGGTATCATCAAGTTCCAAGATGAAATGTAAGGTGACAAGAATACAAGGGTTTGTCTACAAAGGGTATCAAGTTGCGAGTCAAGTACATTATTCTCACGTCCTGAAAATTGGTTATCTAAAAGCACTAACAGACAAGATAACTTTATTTCTCGGACTAGAAATCTGTGTGTCATGTGGTATAACTTGTTGAACGGTGTGTGTGTGTGTGTGCGTGTGTGTGTGTGTGTGTGTGTGTGTCTATGAAACACATGTGTCCGTTACACATTGAATATTTCTGATAGATCTGGAATTTTGTTATCGTTCAAGAATAATGTTCCATTCTTACCTTTGGTCTTAAGGATTCATTTTAAACGCTCTTTAAACGGCATGATAGATAAATAAAACGATGAAGGAATTTATTAGCTTTATCTCTGAATATCTGAGACAAAGTTTTGTTACTATTCAATGATTCCTTAAGACTAGCATTCGCTGTTTTTATTTCAACATTTTAATTCAGCCTTGTATTTATTCAAGGTCAAAGTAAGCATATAAACACTTGTTATGTGCAAGATACTTATGTCGTGTAGACATTGGTACTGTTACGCTGCGCAATTGGATTATACTTATTGCGATAAAGTGGACAGTGAAAAGGGGACAGCTCAAACAGAGACACCGAGGCTAAAGTACATTGGTCAAACTCGCCATCATTGTTAAACAGTGTAGGCTAACCCAGTGTGGCCTCTATACTGTCTTGGCTCTCATTATTAGGCTTAACAGATTTATCATTAACTTTTCCTCGTATTTTGGAATGTTTTGGCACTGTACATTATCCCAAAGAGTATCCTTCGCTAGCGATTTCTCCAATATTATGACACTGTACGTTATCCGAGACAGTATTTAGTTGTCTGCCTTTGCGTGCAATTTCTCTAGTACTAGTGTACCTCATCACCATTTTTTACGTCCTCATGTTTTCCTGCTGAACCCTAACGTTTGTTAATGGAAATACAGTTGTCTTCTATGATGATGATGATGATGATCATGATGATGATCATGATGATGATGATGATCATCATCATCATCATCATCATCATCATCATCCGTTATAAGTCCACTGCTGGACAAAGGCCTTTCCCATCTCCTTCCATGACGACCTATCTTGCGCTAACCTCTGCCACGTCTTACCGGCAAACTGTTCTATCTCGTCCCTCCACCTTGTGTCTGTTTTTTCCTACTTCGTTTACTGTCACCAATCGGTTAGTCTTTTCCCCCATCTATTGTCACCTCTTCTTGCTAAGTGGCTAGCCCATCTCCATTTTTGCTGCTTAATTAGTTGTATAATATCCTTCACTCTAGTCCTCTATCAGATCCATGCTGATATTTTTCTATCTCTTAGAGTTATTCCTAGCATTGCTCTTTCCATGGCTCTCTGTGCTATTCTGAGTCGGTTTTCAGCTCGTTTGGTTAATTGTCATGTTTCGCATCCATATGCAGCCGTTGTATACTTTACACTTTAGGCACATTGACAAGGTGCTCTTCAGAATGTCTCTATTCATGTCATATGCTTTTCAACCTATCGTTATGTGTCGTTTTATTTCGCTTATATATATATGGTCTTTCACTAGCTTTATTACCTGTCCTAGGTAGATGTATTCATCAACCTCTTCTAGAATCTCACCTTCTATCTTTATGACCTTTTTGGAGACTTTGCCGTTGAACATTACATTTGTCTTTGTTCTGTTCATCTTTAAGCCTACTTGTTTACTTTCCCTTTTTAGATCAGTTAACATGGTTTGTAATTCTTCGGATGCTTCCGACGTCCTAGAAATGTCACCGGCAAATCTTAAATTGCTTAAGTATTCTACATCTATGTTTATTCCACTTCCCTCCCAATCAGTATTCCGAAAGATGCTTTCAAAGCTCGCTGTGAATAGTTTAGGTGATATTGTATCCCCTTGTCTTACTCCCTTTGCTATCTTTATCTTGTTTGTATCTTTATGTAGTCTAATTATTGCAGTGCCATTTTCATATACGTGTTGGATAATTTGTAAGTAATTCCCGTTAACGCCTTGTTCACGCATTGCGTTGAAGACTGCCGTGTGTTCTACCTAGTCAAATGCTGTCTCCTAATATACAAAGGCCTAACAGAGTGATTTGTTGTATTCTAGGAACGTTTCGATTAGTTGATTTATTGCATGTAGGTGATCTATTGTTGAGTAGCCGCTTCTGAAGTCTGCCTGCTCGCGTGGTTGATTTTCGTCTATGTGCATGTTAATCTGTTTGTGATTATTTTTGTGAATAGTTTATATA
This sequence comes from Architeuthis dux, assembly GCA_006491835.1. NCBI lineage: Eukaryota > Metazoa > Mollusca > Cephalopoda > Oegopsida > Architeuthidae > Architeuthis > Architeuthis dux. The sequence continues at coordinate 10,708,253 of VCCN01000387.1, forward strand.
TGTTACGTAATAGTGTGATAGGACGGTAGTTACCAAGGTCGTGCTTATCTCCTTTCTTGTGGAGTAGGAACAATAATATTGACATTATTTCTGTAAAGTTTAAGTTTTCCTTATTTCCTTGAACAGAACCACTTTTCATAAATCTGCTGTCCAATAACGCGATTTTTATTATATCACCCAGGGCCTACTTTCATGTTCGGCAATGGCAACATCCATTTAGATTTCGGCACTCTCCGTAGCATTTACATCCATGCCCTCAGAGCCGTGTCTCCTAACCTCGACACTGATGACATCACTAAAATCCTCATAATCGTTACGCGGCTCTATCAGCCATCTTGACCACGGCTCCCCCTTTGCTTCTCGTGGTAGGGCTTGAAAAGCCCAACAAATCCATTAGGGAGAGGTCCTCTTTTCTGCCTCTTTGTATTCCCATCTCCATTATTTATACCTCTTAATATCGCTTTATATCTCTAAAGACCATTTGTTATGCTGCGCAGTCGGGATATGCTTGTTGGGGGTAAGCGAAGATCAGAAAGGGATCAACTCGCATGGAGACACACAACAGAAGGCCAAGTATAGGGCAAAAGAAAGGTTGCAGAGACCTTCATCCTTTATAATAGCAAAATGGCAAATTACAGAACAGAACGGCGGTCGGGCTACTCTAGCCTTTGGGTTTGTATTTGTAAGGGCCCTCTTCTGTAACCTGAACAAGTACCTAAAGTCCTTCACCATCAGCATCATCATCACCAGCAGCAACAACAACAGCTGCAGCAGAAGCCTTTTAAAGTCATTCGTTGGACATAAACCTTCCCAAAGGCTCGCCAGACTTCTCAATCTTGGGCGTCGCGGTGTCAATATCTTCTAAACGTGTCCAAATCGTCACGGTATCTTTTATTTTGCCGGCCACAATTCCGCATATGATCTCTGGGGATCCACGTTGTGAGTCCTGATGTCCACAGATTGTCTGACATTCTTGTTACATGATCTGCCAATTTGAGTTTTCTAATGGTTTTTATGATATCTCTGGTATTCTGGTATGTTGTGCTGTCTTGTGATTCTCTACACGATCTTATAAAGAACACTTGTTTCGCTACCACAAAATTACGTTTCGACTATTCGAATACTTCCTCTATTTACAGGAGACTTACTTAAACCTTCTAACTTTTAAAAATGCCAACAGACACACATTTGATGAGCGAATACGAATGGAAGAATTAAGACAACTGTCACGACACTAATAAAGAATGTATTTCACAAACAACATGGAATTTGCCAGCAGATATTCAAAAGACTAAAACTTGAGATTTGGGGGGCCCGGGGGTGGAGTTTGGCTCCTTAAGGGACCCCCTTCGACATTTAGTGAGATTTGTTGAAATACGAAAATTTGCAATAAATAGACATGCACTATCATTTAATTGGTGAAAAACAACCCCAAAGGCTGAATTATTGTTTATGCAATTCATGTATTTACAAATATATCCTTGTTATTGAATAATGTCAGTAGAAATGCAGTAGGTAAACTACATTTCATAAAGCTTTTTGGGGCTCCTTTTCATTGGGTGCCTGGGGGCTTGGCTCCTTGTGGGGCTCCTTCCAACATTTACAAGAAATCGTTTATTTTTCAAGTATAAGACTCAAATTGCCGGTAAAGAAAAACAATTTCTTTTGGTTATTACTGGCAACAGATATTTGAATTATTTCATATGTTAGCTGGACTGTACACAGCGCATTGGCGTAGCTAGAGATTTGGGAAGGAGGCTTGGCTCCCTGCGAGCCACCCTCCATCATTTAGTGAGATTTGAATAAAAGGGGAAATTTGTAATACATATACATACATAATAAATAGACTTAATTGGGGAAGAACAACCCCAAAGGCTGAATTATTATTTAGGCAATTCATGTATCAATAAATAACCATGCACTATCACTTGATTGGTGACACACAATCCCAAAGGCTAAATTATTATTCATGCAATACATGTATTTACAAATATATCCTTGTTATTATAGGCTTTTTCAGTAGAAATGCTGTGGGTGAACTATCATTCATAAAGGCTATATTATTATTCATGCAATTCATGTATTTACAAATATATCCTTGTTATTGTAGGCTTTTTCAGTAGAAATGCTGTGGGTGAACTATCATTCATAAAGCGTTTTGGAGCCCCCTCCATTGGCGGCCCAGGGAGCGTTTGCAAATAGCCTGTCCCGCCCCTCTCAGCTACGCCCCTGTGTTGTGCCTGAAAATAATAACGTCACAAATGAACTAGTCACGTACAGGTCAGCAGGTTAAATGTGTAATAAAGGTTCATTAGGGTGAGCAAAGCAGCCACTCTTGTGAGTGGTGTTTGTGGCATTATTACTTATGTGCCTGTGCGTAAAGTCATCGCAGCAGTGAACAAATTGACCTCGTAGGAAATAAGGTTCTGAGTGAAATACTTGGAGTTCGTTATGAGTAAGATAGGTGGAAAACATATTTCCTGTAATCAGGAAAATTAGAAAAAAGTGATACACAAAAAGTATATGTAGATATGGTTTCTGCGCAACGACAAAGAAGATGAACGAAACGAGAGGTAAGTGGTTTAAAATACACGTTGTGCCATCTCATGTGATTACAGACAGAAGCGTACCTAATGACTCTTTATTGGCGGTGAAGGCCTCTAATTTGCCGTCAAAGTGGTCGTACAGGCCGAATAAGGGAAGAAATTTACCGACAGAAAAAAGCATTGGGGTTGTGCCCCGCCCCCTCTTCAGTGGGTCACTGTTGATTTCCGCGGTTATTTGAGTATTTATGAGCTCCGGGGCTGCTCCTAAAAAGGACTTTGATGAGCTCTCCTTTGTTTGGATAGTCATGTTTCTTCTTTTGATTAGTTAGAAGCCGGGCCCTAGCAAGAGGTTATGTTATGATATACTGGCACGGGAGGCCATTAACCGGGCCAACACCTGGGCGGAAGTGGAAGTGGCACCAATGACCTCAGGAAATATGCATATGCGTGGGTGTCCGAAAACAGGATGTTGACTAAACTTGCAGGTGTTTGCTGGAAATCAGCGTGGGCGATCGAAACCCATAAGAGAGAGCCGAAACAGGGATTCAGAGCTCAGAGGGACAGAGACTCAGAGAACCGGAGACAGAGACAGAGACAGAGGCAGGCAGCAGCTGGGCCGGAAGTCACGGGACCAGGTTCACCTGTTGGGAACAGGTTCCCACTATCTCTCTCCCACTCTTCATTCTCCGGCCGACACAATGTATTCTTATGAAATACAAATATGTTCTCATATTTTTATAAACAAGTTTCGAGTCTTCCTTTTCCTCCAAGTTCAGGATTTACCTCCCGCAAATGTGCAACCCAACGACGAGACAAGAGTAAAAGAGGCTATACAACAATGAGACCCCACTCTCCCTCCCAACTTCCATATGGGGCCCCATACAGACCACCGACGTTCATATTTTGTCCGTACACAATACAGTATTTAAAACACTACGAATGTTGATGGCACATTTATACAATTCATAGTTTGTACATATTTATACATATTTAAATATGTTAGGTATAACTTTTCACATTAATCTGTTTCAGAATAAATAAGAACATTTTAATGTCTTCTTTATTTGCAAAAATAACTTCGTGTTGGTTATAGAGGGTATAGCAAACCTGTATTGACATATAAATGTTTTGCATTAGATCACAAGACAAGTATCTCACTTGAAACAAAAGAAAATACATATCCCCACTCCAGACCCATAGGTTTAGTATTCATCAAAGCTGCTGCAACAAAACACAAAAACAAACTGATCATATCATTAATGAATTTAAGAGTTAAATATAATTACACAATTACATAATACCCGCATACATGATAATGTAAAACATGCACAACAAAATATTATTATATACTTAAGTCTAGGCTCTACCAGAGTACAAAAATAATTGTTCTCTTAACAAAGAACAATCAATTTAATGCACACCGATCATTAAAACTGTAGCGGACACATACGTATTGTTGCACTTAGACACTCCGGTCAAGAAGTGAAAACACGGGATAAACAATTTTCCTAAGAAAATCAAGATTTTTACTCCGAGAAATAAAGTTATCGTGTTTGCTAGTGCTTTTAGGTAACCAACTTTTCGGATTATGAAAATGACGGTACTTGACACGAACATGATACCCTTTGCAGACAATAAGTCTGGCAAACCAATGTATATTGTCAACTTACATTTCATCTTGGAAACTTGCTGATAACCAGTTCAACATACACTTTTGACCAGCAACGCATCCACCACTCACCTCTTACTATAATAAAATGAACTATCCTTCATTCTTGATTCAGTCAATATTGTCGCCTAGCAAATCCATGACTGTTCCACAGAGACGCGCTTCTAACCTCTGATTATGTACGTACACATTCACACACACACACACACACACACACACACTCTCTTCCTCAACATCTTCAAGAAACTAAGGACAGACACTTTACTAAGTAGTATACGACTTCCTTAAATGCATTCTTTCTTCTTGTTCTCAATAGCTGAGCAATGCCCTTACTGTTATTCTTCTGTAATAAATATACATCTTATTATTGTTGCAGAGTATTTGTATTCTTTATTCTTAATACGTTTTTACCATGTGCAAACTGCATCTTTACAACATGCACGTATTTCATTCATTTTACTACTGCAGGAACAACAGAGGAAGAAATAACTATTACTCTTTCTTTCTCTAGTCTCATCAGCACCAGAGTTCACTTACTGCAGTCAGACCCTTAAGGCACTATTACTACTGCAGCTACTAATAGCTTCACCGTTAGAGATTCCTACGCATCTTCCTACCCTCTCATCATTGTTATTGTTTTAACCGTCCACTTATCCGCTTTATTGGAGTCAGATACATTTAATAATGGAGTTAATTTAATATTAGTCTT
>VCCN01000387.1:10767238-10777833 GCA_006491835.1 Architeuthis dux
AGTTCATATAATTATGAAAGTCTCGAAACAAGAGAGCTTTTATTGTTGATTTAAGGCTTGCTAATGTATGTATGTTTCTGGATATCATAGGGTAATTGATTCCAAAGTCTGGGTGCTAAATAGCTGAAACTCTTGCACCCATGAGTCATATTCATAAAGACAAGTTCTAAAATCAAACCATCTAAATATCAGATGTTAATTAGAGCACAGAGATCATAAGGGCACTTATCATGCAGATATTTGAATATTGTAATTAAATCTTTGAACACGACTCTTTCTTCTATCCTAAGCCAATGTAAGCTGATAATGCTGGTCCTAATTGATTTGCATTTCCTATGTTTCTAATGGCTTCAGTGACAACGTTTTTTTTCTTCTGCTGACATGTTTCCCTTACAGGGCCAGCCCTAAGGTTCCTGGTGACCCGGGCAAGCTGAACTTTGGCTCCTTAGAACCAATTTATCTGTCAGATATTCCTGAAAAATCAGACTTCACATAAGGTATTTTCTTATTTAAATTGTTATTATCTGTTTGATTTATTCATTTTTCCATTTGTATTTGGAAATTCCTACTGTATCATAAACATGACAAGCGCCCCTAGCACATGTTCCCTGGATAACTACCCATGTCACTGGTATCTAGGGGCGGTCCTGCAGCCAAATAATAGAACAATGAGGATTACCCAGAGACTGGATACCATCTCTAGAAAACAGATATTAGTCCCAGCAGTGTGCAGAGGACAAAATGAAAACAAGGCATGAATTTCAAAAAGGGGGATGTTCACGTTGTTTGGTGCTTAACAGGTGAAATACTAACACCCTTTGGCACTGAATGTGTTCATAAGATAAACGAGAATTTTTCATTGGAAGTTGAAATGCCAAAGATTTTTTTAGACCTATAATGTTGTTTGTTTTATAATGGAACAGCCACTTGATGAGAGGCTGTGAGATGTACATACATGTATTAAGACATTCAGACTGATGTAGGTAGATTCTGAGTATTAAAATTTATTGTCTAGAAGAGTTCAAGAAAAGGTGAAACGGAATGAAGCTGTAACTGTCAAGGATAATTATAAGGGAGTAACTTCTGGTCACATTAAGAAAGCTATATTCTCTCAATGCAATGAACATGGCAGATCTTTGGCCTGGCCCCAACTATGAAAAAAATCCAAACTTATCATTATCATAAAACAGACAGGATTAAGTTTAAAATATGGGAAAGAGTTACCATTCAACTTAAATGTAACTTTGTGTTCAAAAATATTAAATATAATACTCAAGGTATGTACAGTGTATCTATAAAATGATTGTGCTGTTTATATTTTAATAACATTCCTTATTGATCAGCATCATCATCATCATCATCATCAGCAGCAGCAGCAGCAGCCGTTATAAGTCCACTGCTGGACAAAGGCCTTTCCCATCTCCTTCCATGGCGACCTAGATTGTGCTAGCCTCTGCAATGTCTTGCTTGCAAACTTTTCTATTTCATCCCTCCATCTTGTATCTGGTCTTTTCCTACTGCGTTTACTGTTCCATGGGCACCAATCGGTTGGTCTTCCCCCCCCCATCTATTGTCATCTCTTCTTGCTAGGTGACCAGCCCATCTCCATTTTTGCTGCTTAATTATTTGTATAATATCCTTTACTCTAGTCCTCCCTCTAATCCATGTTGATCGTTTTCTATTTCTTAGAGCTATCCCTAGCATTGCTCTTTCCATGGCTCTCTGTGCTATTCTAAGTTGGTTTTCAGCTCATTTTGTTAATTTCCATGTTTTGCATCCATAAGTCATGGCTGGTATTATGCAGCCATTGTATACTTTACGTTTTAAGCACATTGACAGACAAAATGTCTCTATTCATACCAAATGCTTTCCAACCTATCGTTATGCATTTTATTTCGCAGCCATGGTCTTTTCCTAGTTTTATTATCTGTCCTATGTAGATGTATACATCAGCCTCTTCTAGTGTCTCTCCTTCTATCTTTATGGCCTTTTTGGGTACTTTATCCTCATAGATAACATTTCATATATATTAACTCTTAATATCATAAACTGTTTGGTACTGCTCCTAATTAACAGTGGAACTCTTCTGTGAATAGAATTAACAATAAGTGGACTCATGTGAGAATAGTATAATTTCTTTTTTTTAATTAGCTAAAGGTGGAAATAATTATTGCCCTTGATATTAACAATCAAATTGTATTATATGAATTTGAAAGTTAAGTAAACTGCAAAATTAGGACTTGTTAAACATTACATTACTTATTAAAGTTATACATTCTAAAAGCTCTTCATACTAGGAAAACAAATATAATCAGTCATATAGCTCAAGAACAACTGCAAATGTGTTTGATAAACTTCAAAAATGTATTGACTATTACATTCAAAATGTTATTTGACAGCCACAATTCAGTCATTCCATCTTTTTCAAATTTGTATTTGCATTCATCATTGCATTTTAGTTCTTGGATTTTTACATTGATAGATTATATATCACAGTCAAGAATTGGATATGATAATATATGCCCCTCCCCCAGCTCAATGTTCTCCCCTTTGAGTGTGATATTGCCCCCCCCCCCGCTGAGAATGACTGCTCTGAAACAACATAAAAAAGGGGGAGAAGACTTTATTTTAAGAATATCTCATGTTGATTTGTCTTCTTTGAATTATGATTTCTGCCATTTTCCATTATATTTCGAGGAGAGTTGAAAAGGTAGAGAAAAATTAAATAAAAGATGTAAATTGGAAGAAAGAGAGGAAGAAGTAAACAAATCATAAATATGTCTGGTTAGTCACACATGCAGCCAATGTCTTTTGGCAGCATTCTGTGTTTGGTGTGATCAATTAAAAGATTGGAAATAGGGGTGATCAATGTATATGTTACTTCTCTTGCCTTTCATTGGGCAGGAATCACTAAAAAAGTCTGAATTTTAAAACACTGCCAGGCACAAACTAAGAAACCAATTTAGCATAAACTTACATTGTGAATTGAACCTCCCACAAAAAACCTACTGTGGGGCGGAATTTAAAAAAACAAAAACAAAAAGTTTTTATAGACATAATAGGGAGTAAATGTTTAAATTGGTGCAGCCTGTACACATGATAGCTAGACAGATAGCAAGCCAGCCAGACCAGCTTAAAAACTGAAGAAATCTATGTTGCTAGTTTTGGTTGATGGTTTCTAACAAGCAAAACCATAAGCAAGGAAAGCAAGAAAGAAAGATAGGAAGAGAGAAAGAAGGAAGATGGACGAGCACAAGTATTTAAAACTATTTCAGAACGTCTGAAACTGATAAAATCTTCATTTGTATATTTTCTTTAAACCCTTTATGTACTAACGGTAATCTTTAAGTACCACATGTCCTGTCGGTACTTGTAAGTCCAACTTTTATTTTTCAATAAATATTATTGTTTACTTAAATGTTTTTTCATCATTCAATGTTAGTTGTCTTTACAAAGGCACACACATATGAATAAGAAAATATAATTACAAAAAATTTATATCTATAGTCATTCGTTTCACTGGGTAGAATACAATTTTTATGTCCTTTTGGAGTCAGTAGATTCAGAAAGCAAAAAGGGAAATTGTTTGTCTTTAACACTTTATGTATTGTCAGAATTTTTAAGTACCACGTGTGTTGTCTTTTAAGTACCACATGTTTTGTCTTTTAAGTACCACATGTTTTCTCTTTTAAGTACCACATGTTTTCTCTTTTAAGTACCACATGTTTTGTCTTTTAAGTACTACATTTTTGGTATTTTAAGTACCATATGTACAGTCCTTTATGTATCACACATGTTGTATTTTAAGTACCACAGGTGTTGTCTTTTAAGTACCATATGCTTTGCCTTTTAAGTACCAAATTTTTCTCTTTAAGTACAACAGGTTTTGTCTTCTAAGTACCACATGTGATGTCTTTTACGTACCATATGTGTTGTCTTTTAAGTACCACATGTTTTATCTTTCAAGTACCACCTGTTTTGTCTTTCAAGTACCACATGTTTTGTCAATTAATTTGAGACCTATGTGGCCTGTCGGTACTTGTAAGTCCAATTTTTATTTTTCAATAAAAAAATTACTGTTTACCTAAATGTTTCTTTATTATTCAATGTTAGTTTTCTTTGTATGGCCTTCAAATATAAATAAGAAAATATAATTACAAAAAATGTAAAATTTAAAAAATCAGGACATAAAGACTTAATTTTTTCAAAGCAATTGATCTTATTTCTTGCTTTTTAATTTGTATTTTGACAAGTAACAAATTCAAAGACAGTTGAGAGCAAGAGTAGCTTGAATAATATAATTCAATTTCTAAGGTAGAACCATGCAAAGATCTAATTGCCAAATAGTGATTGAAAACACGATCAGTATGGACGTGTGTTTTTCTAATGGACCAAGTGAAAAATTTGACAGTACAGTGTAGGTGAGATTGAAATCACCTAAAGCTTAATAAATAAATTTATTAAATTTACACTCTGTAACCCAAGCTAATAAAATACATCAATTTTATTCAAGCTGGAGGAAAGATTAATTAATGATCATGAGGCTGATGCAGTTATGGCCAAATCATGTTTGATACACTGGTTCTTGTATGATTACCGAAGTTAAGCAATGTTGAGCCTGGTCAGTACCTAGATGGGTAACCAACCGGGAATACCAGGTGCTGTAAGCGGCTGTGGATCATGTAGAGAGCCTCCCGTGGTGATTCCATTAATCCTCCAAGACTGATCTCAATGATATTCTCAATGATGTAAGCCAAATACTCCCCCCCCCTCCCTCTGCGCCCCAACCCTCTAACTGGTCCGGCTGGGAATGACAAGAAATGAATGAAAAAGTTTACAGCAATCTTTTTTTTAAAAATCTTTTATTCATATAAATTCATAGCATCATTATTCAGTCATTCTTTGTCCTTGGCCACAAAACATCCTTTTTTTAAAACTTTCCCGACACTTGTTTGTACTTACTGCATCATTACCTTATGCTTGAGGGATCCGTCGTCCATTTTCTGCACAAATTTTACAAGATTAAGCATGAAGAGTGAATAGTGTCAAATGTTCCTTTTATATTCAGGGATGATTCTCACCAAAATAATCTAAAATTACCATTTCTTTCTACTAACAAAGAGTATTTTTCAAAGAGTATGCATAGAAAGGCAGTAAAGAGCTGAATAAACTTCAAAGACACTTCTAAGATTTTGCTAACTCTGCAAAAGATGGTGCAGTGAACTTTTGCATGAACATAATATAATAAGCCTGGTTGCTGGAGGGTCAAACTCCACTCCCATTTCTATTCCGACTGGAGATGATTACTGTAAATTTTGTCTTGTATATATTTTTTATGATAATTATAATGACATTTATTAGTTGAGAACCTATATTTGCCTGCGCCGGTGTGAGTGACTGCTAAACGCTAAAGTTCATTTCTTTATTCACATTTATGATTTAGGCCACTCGTTTACCAGTCACTCACACCAGCACCCAGCAAATATAGCTTCTCAACTAATAAATGTCATTATAATTATCATATTCTGTTGGATATAAAATTACCCATCATTTGATTTCATATATTTTTTAGTATGAATGTATTTATTTATCAGAATACACATCATTTTATTTATTTTCATTAGATATCTCAAGAAACTTCAAACTTGACACTGCACTACCTTGTATTAGATTTCTCGAAAACTGCTGATCCAAACAACTTCAAACTCGACACTGCAATGTCTTCTGTGCTAACTAATATATCTGTCAAATGTCAACTTCGTACAATGGCCAGTTGTTGAGTAATCATAGTGCAGATACATGTACACACAGATTTCTTCAATTGTAGTTATATAGAGAGGAGCTTTGAAAATGATGCTCTACAGGCTTATTTCCCCATCTCAAGATAAATGACAATTGCAAAGAATTTTCAATTCATATTTTAACTCCGAGTCATAACATATCAAGATAGCCACAATCAGAGGACAAAAGTTTTTACTTAGATTAAAAACTGATTTTACAAAAGGAAGGAGAAAACAAATTGCTATGAGCCAAATACATAATGTTTTACATTCTGCAAAATAATTCATTTTCTTGGTATCCTCACAAAATAATCTCCAACCAGTTTTGATGAAGAACATTTTATTATGAAATCCTTCCAGCCATCTCCTTTGCCACTTCTCAACGGGTCAATTAACTTTCATTTCACGGAAAGAATTCACTCTGCACTTTACCTTTTATTTTGGCTGTCGGTTGTTCTTATTTTCAACATCCGTTCTATGACATGACAACTTCCTCACAGTTAATCTCTTTCTTTATTAGAAGCCCACAACCAAAACTGTCACCAAAACTGTCACCAAAACTGTCACCAAAACTGTCAACATAAGTTTCTTTAGTTTTTAAATAGGTCTGGCTGTCTGTCTGTCTGTCTGGCTATGTATCATGCAAAAGTGTGACCGGCAGAAAATGAGATGGCATCATGATTTAGACAAGTTCAGAAAATAGGGGTCTGGTGAATCTTGGGGAAGGTCTAGGTCCAATGACAGAGTTGGAGCTAGAGGGCTGGAAAATTAAAACATTTTCCCCTTATTATGTCTAGAGAAAACAGTTTTTTTGTTTTCTGAAACTTCCCCTACAAAAAAAATACGTTTATAGTGGGGTGTTCAATTTACAATGTAAGTTTATGCTAAATTGGTCCATTAGTTTGTGTCCATCAGAAGTCACGCTTATTTTTTGGAAAATTCAGACTTTTCTAGTGATCACTGCCCAACAAAAGGTGAGAGTAGTAATTTATTCATTGATCCACCCTTTTTCTAATTTTTTAACTGATCACCCCCAACACAGCATGCTGCCAAAAGATGTAGGTCACATGAGGGTTTCTATTGAGTGACTAACCTTTTTGGGGGTTTAAAAAAGATGCCCTCTAGGATTTTGTTATCAAAAATATCTCCCTCAAAGTATTTGTTCACCTTCCTATGTGACATATTTGCAGCAATGGATATTTTCAAATATTTCAGAAATATTTTTCTTGACTTCCCCAAAAATCAAAGGAGCCAAAAATTCAATTATGTTTCTTTTGGTTCACTTCAAGAAAAGTATAATTTCATCTCTACAAAGAAATTTGCCATTTTCATAAAACTAAGATAAAATATTTTCTGTCGTTGTACATTCAGAATCTTGGGTTCCATGAATTTCATGAATATGCAAAAATATTCAGTTGGTGCAAAGATTCCCAACATTTCTTTTTTTCATTAAAATCTTTTATTCATATAAATTCATAGCATCATTATTCAGACACCAACGTATTTGCACTGGCTTTTAGGTAAACTGTCTATTCCATCATAAAAGAATGATTCTGGGTTTGATTCAAAGAAATATTTGAAGTCTTTTTTAAAATATCTTGAAGTCATTGGAACTGGTGACCAGACAAGATGTTGTGCATGAAATGAAACAAGTAATAGTCCAAAGGTGACAGGATGCATGTGGAAGAACTACCCAACCAAGCTCTATGATCATTTGATATGTTGCATTTGCAACATAAGGGTGGGCTTTGTTCTGCAGCAAACTCACTGGGCAACTTCCTAGCTAAAAAAAAGGTTTTTCACCTTCCAAAGCATCATTCAAATTAGCCAATCACTCACTGGAACAATTTCTCTAGGTTCCAGCATCTATAATAAAGAATTCCTATTGAATACCACCAAACACAAAGAATTTGTTTTTTTCTTAGATGCCATTTAGATAGAGATATTGAACGCTCTCCTGGATCTATCTATAATTTTTGTCAGTTGACTTTGGTTTTTTACTGTAACAAGAACAACAAGAACAAGACCAATGAGAACAAGAACAATCCTCATCTAATTTAGGGGAGTAAAAATTAACATTCCCCTACCTTGATTTCAAAATCACAACCAACTGATTGGCAGGCGGCTCTCTTACTGAGTGAGCTAAATTGACAAGACTCACATATCTACGAAAATTTATGTTAGAAATATACAAGGGCTTATTTCATGCTAATAAATAAATACATTTATAAAATTAACATTTCCCTACTGTGATTTGAAGCCGGCTACCAAAGTGATTGGTAGACGGCTCTCTTACCGATAGAGCCAAACATGTCTTACATATCTACAAAAATTCAACTTACAGATACACAAGGGCTTATTTCATTCTAATAAATACATTTAAACGGAGAAATATGTATTCTTTTATAATTTTTTATTTATTATATATACTGTAAGATTGGTTTAATGACAGATATTAACAGATTAAAAATGCAACAAAAGATTTACCTACAGGTCCTTTAATTCAAATAATGACTGCGGTCCTGATACACACACGTGGCTTCTCCAGCTCTCCGATCTACTACTTAACACAATACAATATGGCTGCTTGTTTACCAGAACGTAAAACAGCGCCCCCTAGTGGAAGTCTTCTGCCTAAGGGAAATAACTCATGATACTTACTTAACATATAAAATACAAAACGTGCAGTAATCATCCTGTTGGAATAGAAGTTGGAGTAGAGGTTGACCCTGCAAACGCCAGGCTTTTCTTCATTTTGAATTCTCATAGTAAGTGTTATTCATCGTTAGTGACTGCCTTGTAAGTTCATTTCATGGCTTACGTAGTAATTTATTTAAATCCAATCACTCACATTTCACTTATGGAAATGATTTTCTTCTCTTTTATTACAGATAGATTAGAAAAACTATTTTGATTTAAAATGTCTCTGAGCAATGCAGTCGCAGCGATAGGCCCGACTGCGCCCCCCTACAAAGATTATTTACATTATTTTCTAGATCTTTTTAGATTATTTTTTCAGAGCTCTGGCACACCTGCAGTTGCAGGATCTGCGAATCTCAGGCACCGCCTCTGGAGCAATGTTACCATTACTTTTTCAAGATACATAAGGTCAATATGTCAGACATTTTGGGTGGTAAAAATATAATCTTTTGTGACATACATTGAGATTTTCTTAGGGCAGCTCTAAATCTCTTTGTTTTCTAACTTGCATTTGAATCTTAGCTACAAACCCACACTTTATGTTAAAGGGAAGAATATAAATCATGCACCGAGAGAAGATAAGTTTATGCTACATAAACTCAGAGATCAGACAGACAGGGCTGCACAACTTGATGTGTTGACAGAAAAGAAGCAGAACAAAGGAGAAAGAAAATAAGCAAACTGAATTTGTTTGTTGTTTTTGTTTGAAAGTGATTTAAAAACCTCACTTGGTCACAGGTGCATTGGTAAAGAAGATAAAGACAAAGCAAGAATCAAGAAAAACAAATAATATTTTACGGATGATGAAAATAAAATGGTTGCAACAAAGACAAAAGCAACATTTTCTAAAGACAGTCAGTTAGCCAGTCAGTACAAAAAGCTTGAGTTAGATGTGCTGGAGTCAAGATTCAAGATGGTTTGGCACATAATGGATTAACTTGACTTTTTGTGCAGTTATTTTGACCAGTGTATTGCATCTTGTTATTCAAACATTAAAACTGGTGAGATGGAAGACTGCATTATCAAATAAATGTTATCGGCATGAGGAAGTGTGATCAGTCAGAAACATAGGTGTAAAAACAATTTGTGCGAAACTGCAGGGAAAAGATTTGGGCAATTGATAATTTTGTTGTTAAGAAAGGCAGAAAACTATTTTTTTAATTCAAGTTGCATGTTGTGTAATTTGTCAGTTGATAAAAATATGTTTGTATTGAAAATTAATACATGTGTTTTTATCTGTGGAAAATTACAGGGAAATCTAACCCTTTGCTTCCACCCCACTCAACCAAAGAGTTCCCATATGCCCATGATCAGGAAACATTTTTCTTCATTATTTTAATGAATTTAAAAAGAAAGATATGATGAGGTTAACTTTAGAAGTATGTGAATTGTATAAGAAGGAAAAAGAAAACATTGACTAAAAACATTGACGAGGTTCATCATCAAAACAGCCAATGGAGGAGGATACAGTGACCAATCAAAGATAGATAACAGCAGTTTCTAAGCTCTTCCCTGAATAGTAGTCCAATGAGTATGCGTCTTTCTCAGGTTTGTTTAACGCCTTCCCTCTGATTGGTTGAATTGGTCAAACAAAGAACTTTTGAATTCAGCGCAAAAATGTTTTGGGAACAAAGAAAATTTAGATTTCAGTGCAGTTGCAGGGAAGCAGACTAGTAGAATGGTTGGCTACGGAGATCAGCCCATGACGGGGAGAAAGAGAAAGAGTATTGATGACAGTGGAAGATAATATACAGGGTCGGCGCTAACTATTAGGCCAAACTAGGCAGCCAGCTAGGGTGCAGGACTCAGGGTAGTGCAGTACTGACTCTTCAGGAGTCTCATGTATCTACAAATAGGATTACATTGCGCAATCTTTTCACCTGAGCCTGTTTTCTGTATCTTGGTAGAAACTTAGAAATAGCCCAATATCTAATTTTTGTATCCAATTTATCCTAAAAGATGAACTTCGATTTTGACTGGCATTTTATATCTCATTCTGTCCAGTGTTTTCGTTATGGCATTTTTGCCTTGGACTTGTTTCATTGCCAACTTCGCTGCATCATTTTGTTCCTGTCGATCTTACAACCATCGCTGAACTAACAAAGCAGTGCCAGT
>VCCN01000387.1:10781034-10791807 GCA_006491835.1 Architeuthis dux
ATCAAATTTATTAAAAATGGACAACACACATATAATCACATATTCCTGCATCAACTGCCTACAAAAGATTTTTCAAAGAATTCATCTAAAAAAAGCTACTTGGAAGAATTCTGAATAGAATTTCTATTAAAAGGCCACTGTTATGATATAGTTAATAATGGAAGCAGAAATTTTAAGTGGCTTAGATTCTGTCAGTGAATCAATGGATGTAAATTTATTTTTGCTTCATTCTTTCATATTTTTCTCTTTTTAAAAAAGCAGATTTATTGCAGTAATTACAATGAAAATTGAAGTGTATGTATAACAACTTTAGACAGCTAAGTAAGGAAAATAGGAAAATACAGACAGCACGGAGAACGAGGTCTCACCATTAACAAGAAGAATACTGGTTCACCAAAGTAGGCTGCAAGTACCACTAGAATATCTATGGCTCTCATAAAAAGGTCAGTAAAATCAACCAAGGCAAACGCTATAGACCGCAATGTGATGCATCTTGAATATCTGCCGGTTAAAATTTTGACAGGTTTACTGTCTTTCTTGGAAAAAGAAATCGTGAGAAAAGAAATTCAAGAAAAAAGACGAGAGAGAGAGAGAGTACAGCACAATAATTCAAGTACGAAGCTCTCTGGAATGAATGAAGGTAATTTACTGAACATATGATCAGCACGAGACAGCGAAAGAACAGCAAATTTGAAATTCTTCCAGCAGAGTGTCAAGAATTTTTCATTCTATTTTGGGTACATGTGAGCATATTTTGGCAGTTCATTATCAGGGTCTCCGAGAGTGGGGTGAAGCTGCTGCATTGCACTGGGGTCCGAGGGTTTCTTGGGTAGAGATGAGTATCAAAACATAATAAAAAAAAGTAAAATAGGTTGACTCTTTTGTTTACCAGTGGGTGAATAGAGTATGGTGGTAAAATGGTTGTAGCAGATGAAAACTGGATGGCTAAAGGGTGAGGGTGTTTGTGTAGTGTATAGAGGCCCTGTTCCTTATAATCATTAATGATTCTCCAAGGCTAATTTAAGACAATTGTTTCTATTGACTAAAAGTGTCGTCGTCGTCGTCGTCATCGTCATCGTCATCATCATCATCATCCGTTATAAGTCCACTGCTGGACAAAGGCCTTTCCCATCTCCTTCCATGATGACCTATCTTGTGCTAACCGTTGCCAAGTCTTATCGGAAAACTTTTCTATCTTGTCCCTCCATCTTGTTTCTGGTATTTTCATACTTCGTTTACTGTCCCATGGGCACCTGTCCGTTAGTCTTTTCTCCCATCTATTATCATCTCTTCTTGCTAGGTGGCCAGCCCATCTCCATTTTGCTGCTTAATTAGTTGCATAATATCTTTCACCCTAGTCCTCTCTCTGATCCATGTTGATCTTTTTCTATTTCTTAACATTATCCCTAGCATTGCTCTTTCCATGGCTCTCTGTGCTATTCTGAGTTGGTTTTCAGCTTGTTTGGTTTGGTTTATAAGACCCCACCCCTTATTTTGGCAGGGGATATTAAGAAAAATGCATTTCCCTGAATTCTTTTGATTTATCACCCAATTCAGGCCAATATAGGGCTGGACAACAAAGGTGATGTCCATCGTTTGAGCCATGTTTTTTGAAAAAGGGAGGTCTTTAATATCGTCAAATATGGTACACTACTATGCATTTCTCTCCTTTTTAAATAAGTATCTTTCAATAAGAAATAATTTATTTTATTAAATTATTTTTATATTTATCAACAAGTAAAACAATTTTGTTAAATATAACTAAATTTAAAAAAAAGAATTATCTAATATAGCATTTAATGAGAACCAAAAAACCTAAGAGGTGAAATGTTTAAAGGTCGGAAAGAAACCAAAAAGTAAATTATGAAGATTGCGTAATCAGAACCATTCCAAGTTCAAGTAGTAAAATTGAATATCAACATCATTATATTAGTCTAGCCAAACACTCCATTTTCACCATTTTCTTTTTTTTATATCAGACACTTAGTCACCTACAGAGCTGAAACATGGAACCTAACCAAAAGATTGGCTCTCAAACTAAGAATCATGCAAGGTGCAGAGAAGAGGATTGTGCGTAACATTATACAGAGAGATCACAGCACATTATATTAGAGAACAAACCGGGGTAAGAGATATTATAAAAACCATTAGAAAAACTCAAATGGCAATGGGCAGGCCATGTTGCAAGAATGTCAGACAATCGCTGGACATCACGACTCATAACAAGTGGCCGGCAAAAAATGAAATGATGCAATGACATAGACAAGTTCCGAAGATGTTAGCACTGCTTGAGAGGTCTAGCAAATCTTGGGGAAGCTCTATATCAAAGACGGATGTTAAAAGGCTGATGATGATTATGATGATATGAATCATATTGTAGAAAGATCTGTAGACATAATGTATGGCCAGAAAGTGGTTCTCCAAATGTGTCTGTAAGTTTGTTGATAATGATTATGGAAAAGGTCTCTATCTTCT
Source organism: Architeuthis dux (assembly GCA_006491835.1). Classification (NCBI taxonomy): domain Eukaryota; kingdom Metazoa; phylum Mollusca; class Cephalopoda; order Oegopsida; family Architeuthidae; genus Architeuthis; species Architeuthis dux. The sequence goes on from VCCN01000387.1 coordinate 10,783,510, forward strand.
GTTCTTAATGGAGAAAATGAAATATTCTCCCTTTTAAACTCTGAGGAAAAGACTCTTGTTTTAAACAAAGGAAAACAAAAGAAAATTGTGGTACCAATGAAAGGTAACAAAACATTTAATGGTATAAGTCACAGTTGGAACAGAAGGAAAATACAACATTTTGACATTTATCAACGATAAGTTGATGAAGTCAGAGCATGCAATACACAGAGCCGACCCGAGGCATAAATGAACTAAGTGGTTGCTTAGGGCACATGGCCACCATAGAGCACCCAAAAGCAATGAGGTGGTGGGAGCCCCCAAGATGCAGTGGGGTTGGGTCCAAATCAAATTCTGCTTAGGGCCCAATAATAGGTTGCGCCAACTGTGACAGTACATACCTGTTTAGTCAAACAAAAACAACCGAGAATGTCCTAGGAAAAAAGACATAAAATGACCGCAGTCAATGACACACACGTGTGTTCTTGAGCTTTCTGATCTACTAATAACAAAAACAATATGGATGCTCCTTCACCAGAAAACAGTGCCCCTTACCGGAAGAGGATAAGAACTCTTCCGCCTAAGGGGAATAACTCATGATACTTACTCAACATTTAGTATCAATCAATATAGTATCAATACAGTATAGTACTAATCAATTTAGTATCAATCGGTATATATACCAACATATATATTCTTATGTATTTATTTTTCTCACTAAATTTCCTCACTATACAACGTGGATGAATAAATAAATAAGATAATACTATACTTTAAAGGTTGCCAAAGTTCAGTTTGCCTGCGGGGCACCAGGAACCCTAAGGACAACCCTGGTTAGGCACAACAACAAAAATAATAGTCAATATGAAGCTAGATTAGCACAAAGATTAGTTAGAATCTGCAAAATTATAAGTAGAAATCTGCTTATGGGCACTTACATCATAAATATGCTTGGCATGTGAGCAAAATTCTGTTGGACATATTGGTTTATTCCTGAAGGCATATATAAGACATTTGTTATAGGCTTGACAAGATGAATAACTGTAATTTTTAACACTTTGTATTGTAGCCAGCTAGACATGATATTCCGCACATATTGTCTTAAAGCAAAACGGTGTGTGTCGACTGATGGCAGCCTCATTGCAAAAATCAATATAGGATTCCTGATCAAGACTTATGTAGTAGCAAAATAAAATTCTATGTTTCCAGACAAAAATAAGACTACAGTTTCACTGCACATTTAATTGGTCAGTTGATATTAGAATAATTAGAAGATCAACCAAAACTGTCAACATAAGTCTCTTCAGTTTTTAAGTTGGTCCTGCTGACTATGTATGTATTGCATTTGTTATAGGCTTGACATGATTAATGCATTGTAATTTAAATAGTAGAACTCTGCAAGAAAAAGGTGTAATCAATCAATAAGCTACTCCTATTGCCTTTTGTTGGGTGGTGATCAGTAAAAGAAATTTTCAAAAAAAAAAAGTGTGAACACTGCCGGACATATACTAAGGGACCAATTTAGCATGAATGGAGCTAAAGGGCTGAAAATTTAAACATTTACTCCTTAAAATGTCTAGGAAAGACATTTTTTTTTGTTTTTTTTAAATTCCCTTGCCCCTAAATATGTTATGCTAAATTGGTCTAAATCGGATTTTTTTAGTGATCACTGCCCAATAAAAGGTGAGAGAAGTAACTTTCAATAGAAACTGTCAAGTTACCAACTTCTTTTGGCAGCATGCCGTGTTTGGGGTGATCAATTAGAAACTTGGAAAAATGTGTAATCAATCAATAAGCTACTCCTATTGCCTTTTATTGGGTGGTGATGTGTAAAAATATCTGAATTTTCAGAAAAGACAAGTGTGAATACAAACTAAGGGACCAGTCTAGCATAAACTTACATTCTAAATTGAACCCCCACTACAAACATATTGGTTTGTTAGCTTTCTGTTCTAGCTTTGATTCGTGACTGTGTTTAAGCGTGTTAAGAAAAGAAGACAGAATAAGATAACACATGTGGCAGGGCTGTTCGCCTGTTAAGAACTGAGCCTTCCCTGTTCCCACTTCCAGTCCATGTTTTCTGGGACCAGAAATGGAATGGGGGTTGCTTGGAGCTTGCTTCGGCATGTTTACTGATTTAACATATATGTACATTATTTATTGATTTAACGTACATATATGTAAACATTACACTTCCAGAGATCCATTCTTTTTTGAAAAATGGTTATTTTAAAATGAAAAGAAATCTACTTTTAAATACGTATTATACTACAAATATAATTAAAAAATTTAATGTAAACTAAAAACCAGAATAATCACTATATATGAAAATGTTATACAAATATTTAGATATACGTATTTGAAATACAAGCAAACGTGATCCTGGGCTGAAAAGCCCAGACACCAGAAACAAAACGTATACATCATAACTTAACTGAACAGAATAAAACAAACCCAAGCATAACACAATTTTGAAGACAGACTGTACAAGTTTTAATTTGAATAATACTACAAATAATAGAATTATATAATACTTTTTTTAGCTTAAATAAACAAATGTAACTGATATTTTGATAAAAGCTGAACACTAGAAAGTTGCAATGCTAAAATTGATAAATGCTGGCTAAAAAATTAAAATATAAAAAAAATAAACAGATAGATGAAAATGAAAAAAACAAAAATATTTGTTGAAAATACATAGTGCTCAATATTTTAATAAATAAATCAATAAAACAGAGCACATAATTTGTTTATATTTATTATAGGACTCGCTACAGATTGACAGACTGTTTCATTATTATTTTGCACACGTCACTATTATGATTGTTTTTTATTTTTGTTATTTTCTATTGTTGTCTTCCATCTTTTTATTTTTATTTTGTTATATATGTATGTTAAGTAAGTATCATAGCTTATTCCCCTTACGCAGAAGACTTCCGCTGGTGAATGAGCAGCGATTACTCTTTGTGTTTATTAGTAGTAGAATAAAGAGCTCGGGATAGGACCTACATATTTGGTTGGCTAAGATCATTATATGAATAAAGGATCTCTGTAAGTACATAATATTTTGTTGCATTTTTAATCTGTTAATATCTGTCATTAACCCAAGCTTGCATTGCTTTCTTCCAGGAATCGTAATTCTCTGTGTTTAGAAGTGGTGGATTTAGCATTTTGTTACATATATATATACTCTGAATCATCAGAAGTTAGAATAAAAGTGATGACTGATTGTGTTTTAACATAGTACATACTTGCATGCAATAAAGCAACTTTATAAGAGTCAAATAAACCAAATTTTACAGTCTTGGGCATAAACTTAACATACATAAACTCTGCACTTCATGTGTAATTGGTTTATAGTAATCCAATAAAATTGACTCAAGTTATCTATATTTTAAACATAAACATTTTACATTCTTTGTTAAGATAATTCTAATCATGTTCTTCATTTCTTTTTATGAATGTGTTTGCCTGAGCCTCTTGTATCAAATTTCAAACCGACCGTTAAAAACCGTCAACCAAAACTGGCACCGTCAACCAAAACTGTCAACAAAGGTTTATCCAGTTTTTGAGTGGTTCTGGTTGGCTATCTATGTACGTATGATGTATGTATGTGTCATGTGTACAGCCCGCACCAATGGAGCTAGAGGGCTGAACATTTAAACATTTACTTATAATGTCTAGAAAAATGGTTCTATTAATTTTTTTAACCCTCCCTCAATAAGTTTTTAGGGGTTCAATTTACAATGTAAGTTTATGCTAAATTAATCCTTTAGTTTGTGTCCGGCAGTGTTCCCAATCGTTTTTTGAAAATTCGGACTTCTCTAGTGATTACCATTTAGCAAAAGGCGAGAGAAGTAATTTACTCATTGATCACCCTTTTTTCAAATTCTTTTTAAATTGATCATCACCAACATGACATGCTGCCAAAACAAGTTGGCCTCATTCTATTGAGTGACTATCCAGACCTATTGATTGTATGCAACAAGTTGAGTTTCTGTGTCTGAATTTGCAAAGAGAGATCTAAAGGATAATGTTGTTATCAGTCTACGCATAAATTCATATTTATTCATTTAAAACCAGTGTCCAATTTTACAATGCATGTATTATAGCTTACATCAAGTGCCACACTCCATATACTGTGCCAAATGAGTGCACCAGTCAACCTTTAAATAATAGACTATGCCAGAGTCAGCACTTAGAATCAGTCTTTCCTTCTCTCTTAATCTTTCAAAATTAAATATGTGTTCCCCCGTTATCCGAAAGTAGTTGTTACTGTAAAAACCAAAGCCAAAGCCAAAGCCAAAATAGCATAAAGCAAAGAAGCAATTACTATTAATTTATATGGGATACATTTTGGAGAGTTCCCAGACCAAAAGACTGATGATGATGGTATGTTAGGCGGGGTGGTTGGAGATTGAAGTGATGGCAGGTACAGGAGATTTGGGAATAGAAAAGGGAGGAAAAGGGTGTGCACTGCCTTTACAACCCTGTACCAAGGGGAAAATGTTGGCCAAGTTCTAATTGCTAATCTGGTTTCCAGGCAAAATCTTGGAAATTCTGCAATGTTGGTGTAACTCTGCATAATTCATGTCCAAATGGTTAACTCTTACTTTCATATATTGCTTTATTCTTATTTCCTGCTTTATAACGGCTTGCTGCAAAAACAATGCTGAACGCTATCTTTACTTTTCAAGCCAACTTTTGAAAATCAAGGAATACCTGTATAAGTGTCTTCCAGTTGTTATAACCTGTTTGGTGGCTGAGATAGTTGCCTCTAGTGTAAATGTTTGAAAAAGCCATGATAGTGAATGCTGATTTTCAAGGCTGGAAGGCCTTTCCCATTTGAAAGATTAGTACAACACAATCTTTCTACACCAATATCGCCTATTTGAACTTGTGCTGTATAGAGCTAAGCTTACTTACTGTTGTGTTCCAGGGGTCTGGTAGAGACATTCAAATAAATGATAGCTAAACATTTGTGCTCACAACTCACAACATGGAAATTGTAGCAGGTAAAAAAATAAGATGGCATGACAATTTAGACAAGTTCAAAAGGTATTGGCATTGTAATACCCACGATCGAGAGATCTGGTAGAACTTGGGGAATGTCTATGTCCAACAATAGACTTTAAAGGCTGATGAAAATGTTTTGGGGTAAAAATCAGTTACTATATCATAGGAAAAAAGGTTCTGGGAAGAAAGTCTTAATTTACACTAATGTGCGCTAGGGAAATAAACGTCATAGGAAAAAGAAATTTTTAAAATTGATAATTGTTTTTTACTATGACTTTTTTCCTACACTCAAAAAATCTGACGTCTTGTTTCTTAGTGAAATATTTATTTTAAAACACCTTTTCCATGAGTATTTTCTCTCGTAAGCGAATAGGAAAATGAAATCATCTCTGTAATGTAATGTTTTTATAATCTAAAAGAATCATCTAGTTTAAAATTATAAACCTTAGTCATTAAAAAGAGGAATCCTACACTAAACAAAATCTTCTTTGGCCATGGTCAGGGAGTTTTAAATGTATTTCCCAACTGAAACCCCTCTCAACTTAGAATACACTCAAAACACCACATCAATACGCTAAAACTATACACTGATTAAATAACAAATTTTTAAAAAATTGATAACCTTTTTACTCTAACTTTTTTTCCTACACTCAAAAGGTCTGACATCTTGTTTCTTAGTGAAATATTTATTTTAAAAAGCCTTTCCATGACTATTTTCTCTTGAAAGCGCATAGGAAAATGAAATCATCTCCGTAATGTAATGTTTTTATAATCTAAAATTTGTCAGAAGATTTGAAAACAGGTGTCAAAAGTTGCACAGTTTATAGAAAATATTAAAAGATAATTTTGAAATATAGAAATGTTAAAAATGAAATGACTATATATTGAGTATTTTTTTAAAATTATTTAAATAGAAGCCTTCGTGTTGAATATAAATAGACGATGTATCTAGTTAAGTATTATTTTTCTTAAGATTATTTAATTAAAAATGATAAACCCAGGGTCTATTAATTCCAACAATTTATTTTTCTTCCGAACTTTAAATGAACAAAGTTTTTAAAAAAAATTCAATTTAAGTCTTTAAAACAATCTCGGTGTGGTAAAATATTTATCATCGTAATAAATCTTTGTATAACCAGGTTTTGGCTTTTCAAATTATAAAAGTTTTTTTTCCAGTATTGAAGGGTAACTACAAACTCTTAAGCATATAAATATTATTTTAACTAAACTCATCCTAGCAATTACAATTTATTTAACACACTTGTTCTCAAACTGTTATTTTGGCGTAATGCTTATCATACTGGACTGTCAGCCACCTTGATGTGGGTTCAAATCATGCCAGATCTTTATCGGTAATTTTATAATTTGGTACAGCGAGACTCTTTGAGATGAACAGACAAACAGATACAGTGACAATTGTATTTATATAAGTAGATGATGATGGCGATGATGGTGATGAAGATGCCCAAAGTTTTAAAATTGTATGGGCATATTGCAAAGAATCATCAAGATAACTGACAGGTGAGTAAATGACTCATTTTGCAAGTGAACTTAATTATTTCCTGGACTCCCTGGCTACAAACCAATTAAATAATGTTAATTTTTGTATCATGGATCACTGAATGCATATTTTCATGTATTCCTTTCTTGTATCTCAAGGACATATTGCCTTGATTATGAGCCGAATAATCTGTATTACACATGAAGTTATTAGAATCTGTCAGTGACTCAAATCATTGCCAACTCCATTCTATTAACAACTGACAGCTCACTCGATCATGTATAAACTTGATGAATGTTGGTTAAACCCATAAAGTTTGTTATTAAATCATCTTCAATAATCAGCAAAGTGTAGAGACTGTTCATCATGAGCCAATTATTGTTTTATGACTCTAAACAGAGAATTAACTAGGAAATAATCTTTTTGTCAAACTCCAGTCCAAGTCCAGAGTTGACTTTGTTTTTCTACCACAACAAGAACAATCCTCACCAAATTTAGGGGAGTAAATATTAACATTCCTGTACCGTGATTTGAAACCACAACCAACTGATTGGTAGGCTGGTCTCTTACCAACTGAGCTAAATTGACACATCTTATATATCTACAAAATGTATCTGACAGATATGCAAGGGCATATTTTATTCTAATAAATAAATACACCATTTACATTCTCTGAAGTCCCTGATTTTAGTGAAGTTCTTTTTAAAGAGGTCACATGCTCACTATGGTGACATGCAGTAATTAAAAATAAAAAGATAATGTTTTGATGATGATGCGAATAAACATTGAAATGTGAACAAAAATAGCAGCTTCTTTGTTTTTTATTCAAACATTAATTACTTATGAGCTTATTTTTTTCATGTGAATTTCATCTTTCACATTTTAAAATTATTTTATAGAAAAAGGTCACAGTAGTTTAGGTTGTCTAAATAATAGTTGGTAGGTGAAACAAAGGCATCCATGTACGTTGTTTAGATTTGCAAACTCTCCCAAATGGAGCAATAAGAGAAAACAATTATGATGGAAACTAGCATTCCTAGAGAATATAATGCTGCATTGGGAGTGATCAATTAAAAAGTTAGAAAAAGGGATGATCAGTTACTTCTTTCAATTGTTGTTGAGCTGTGATCACTAAAAAGGTCTGAATTTTCAAAAAAACAAGTGGGCACAAACTAGTGACCAATTTAGCATAAAATTACATTGCATATTGGACCCATCTCTAAAAGCCTATCTGGGAGGGGAATTAAAAAAAAAACATTGAGGGGAGTGTGTGTGCAAAATTCTAAGTTTCTACTATGAACAGTTAGGACTGGTCGAAGTCCAGGCACATAGATAGATACATAGATACATCTAAATGTCAGAAAACAAGGTATAACCTAAACCCAGCAATAAACCAGTGGTGTGGTTATGATGATTAATAAAGGATTCTGTACAAAGCTCCTGGAATATTATTGAATCAGACATGTACACCTGGGGTAGGCTGGAGAGCACACCAGTTAAAACACTTCAATCAAAACAACAATAATGAAGATAATAGTCCAAATTTAATTAATTAAATAACAATACTTCAACTGAGAACTTGTTAAGCCACCTTTCATCACAATGTTTGGCTGAATACAGTTTAGAGAAGAACTAATTGTGTCAAAGCAATGTCAGTAGGTCATATGAAACAGTTTCTTCAGATAAATTAACCCTTTCAAGACTAACCTATTAACTCTTAAATTCATAAGAAAATTTGAATGTTAATATAAATTAAATACGGATCTAAATTACCTTTAGGTAAATTTTAAAATTTAAAAAAA
>VCCN01000387.1:10879552-10890069 GCA_006491835.1 Architeuthis dux
AAACCAGCAGTACCACTTGCAATGAACCATTAAAATTGATTCTCACATATGAATGACTTGGCTCTGCAAACAGAGATTGGGAAGGGTTTTCCACGTCTTTTCAGGTCGAAGGGGCGTGAACGTGAATGGACTTATAAGGTAAAGTGCAATATGTGCACAGAAGTAAGTCCAACAGTAAAGTATGGCTATCCGTGCACTTTGGGTGCAGATCTGGGACACTCTGCTGGATCAGATGCCATGCTGGCTGTTGAGGTCAGCTGCCCCTATAGAGGAGTCATCTGAAAAAAGCACTTTTTCTGTCCACCAGAGCCTGACAAGTAAAATGTTCAATAGTTCTTCGGACGATTGAACTCCTTCTTGTTGTTTGTGTTGTTAACACAACGTTTCGGCCGATCCATTCTTCGGCCTTCTTCAGGTGTAAAATCCGAATGTGATGGGGTAAACAGAAGTTTTTTTAATTTCAAAGTAGGTAACCCTTATAATGTAGGATTCGGGTGTTTCTTTGTCCTTGTCTTGTCAGGTTTGGGTCTGTTGAGCAGTGGAATCCGCACTTGTCTGACTAATGTATTCAGTTGACATGAGCTGCCTCTTTGAATTTTCTCTACTTCCAACAGCGTTCTCTGTCAATAATCTGGACTTCCTCCCAGAGAGGAAAGTGGTCGCCTTTCTCTCACCAGAATATGGTCAGCTGTTTACCCCATTACATTCGGATATTACACCTGAAGAAGGCTGAAGAATGGATTGGTTGAAACGTTGTGTTAACAACACAAGCAACAAGAAGGAGTTCAATCATCAGAAGAACTATTTGAATGTTAATGACCCTTCTCAAAACTATAGAATAGTAAAATGTTATTTGTTAATAATGGCTTTATTAACCGCTGTACAACTCTGGCTAATATTATATACTTTTCATTTATCTTCTTCTCTGTCTATTTCTCTAATATGTGTTGTAATGAAAATTAATTTAGCAAAGAACAACTATTAGCTATTTGTATTTTTCAGAGATATTTTCATCATTTATTTTTTTTAATTTCCTGAATTAACATAAAACATATATACAAAGGAACCTTGATTATTCAAACACAATTACGGGACCTTGAAATCTTGTTAGGATAATCCAAAATTTGGATAATTGATGTTTGTATAATTGAGGTTTCTCTGTATTTTTTCTTACTTTTTACTGATTAATAAAATAATATACATTTTCTTTAGAATTAAGGTTTGTCTTTTTCTCTAAAAAGCTTTTTTATGTCAATCCTCAATTACTGGGATGTATTTCTCATTACAGAGAAAATGCACATTAGCTTATCTCATAAGATGTTATCAAGATCTGAATTTCTAAAGATATAATACAATGCATAAAATGTGTTGCAGAGAGTATTCAAATAAACGAAAGCATGGAAACTGTATTGAAAACAGCCAAAATGGAATCTCTAATCAATGTTGACTTTAATATTAGAGAAACCATTTTCTTCACGGGCTTGAGAATTCTGATATTTGAAGAGTTTTTCTTTAGTTAAGCCTGGAAATACCATGCTAATATATCTCTAAGAATGAATATTCAATGACTTCATAATTCCTTTAGGCAAAGACATTAATCCCTCATGCGACAAAATTAATCTGTGTTACTTAGAAAAATCAGGAAAAAAAGGTCTGGTCTGGTTCTCAATAGGGAATCAATCAAAAAATTGGAAAAAGGGGTGATCAATGACTAAGTTACTTCTCTCGACTTTTGTTGGGCTGTGATCACTAAAAGAAGGTCTGAATTTTCAAAAAAAGATGTGTATACAAACTAAGGGATCAATTTAGCATGAGCTTACATTTCAAATTGAAACCCTCACTAAAAACCTTGTATGGGGCGCAATTTAAAAAAAAACTAACATTGTAAATTAACCCTCTTCCCCGCCACTAAAAACCTGTTTAAGGCAGTTCTTTTGGCAGCGTGCTGCTGTATTCAGGGTGATCAATTAAAAAATTGGAGAAAGGGATGATCAATGAATGAGTTACTTCCTTTTGTTGGGCAGTGATCTGAATTTTCAAAAAAGAAGCAGACACAAACTAGTGATTAATTTAGCATAAACTTACATTTCAAATAGAATCCCCCACTAAAAAACTATTATGGGGGTGGGGAATTTAAAAAAAACAAATAAAAGCATTTTTGTCTATACCTAATAAGGAGTAAATGTTTAAATTTTCATCCCTCTAGCTCCATTGTTCTGGTTTAGGGTTTCTAATAGAATCACAAAGTGTTCTCAATTTAAGGATTCTATGAAATTAGATGTAGTTAATACAGGTGACCCCGATATATTTTCAGCCCTCTAGCTCCATTGGTCCGGCCTGTATGCGTGATACATATCCAACCAGCCAGACCAGCTTAAAAACTGAAGAAACCTTTGTTGACAGTTTCGGTGACAGTTTTGGTTGACAGTTTGAAAAAAAAGATGTTCTACAGGAATACATTTCAGATCTGGTGATATATAAAACAAATCCTGGATTTTATCGAATGTTCCTCAGGAGAAACACAATAGTAAAACAGATTAAGCTGAAGAGTTTTATGGATAAAATAATTTTGTTTTATGGCCAGTGATGAAAATGGGTTTTGGGAACTAGGTATACAGTAAGACTGCATCTAGGATTGATGCTCGGGAATCACAGAGTGAACTGAATCTGTGTAGTTTGGGTTCCAGGGCACTGTAAGGCCCCTGTGGATAATTTACCAACAATATGATCCATTTGGGGGCTGTTTTGAGATATACTGAAAACCTGGAAATTGAGAAGTAGGTATACAGCCTATCTCCACTTAACTCCCATTTCCAGCACTGTTTATAGACCTAAAATATTTTGGTTAGGATTTTTCTGAAATTACTTTTATTTCTCATTTGTGCTGACAAATTTTGCTGGAACTTCTTTATATATAAAGAAAATGGTGTTAACAAATCGTTTCTGAAATCTTTTTTAATTTCTTTATTTTTGAAGTAAAACATGTTGGGAAATCTGTTCTGGATAAAGTGAGTCCTGAGGATGTGTTACAGAGAAGTTGCTGAGGATTTTATAAAAATAAAGAAAATTAACTCATAAATTCATGAACCACTTGAAACTGCTCCTAAACACAGTGGAACTCTTCAATGAATAGCATTTTTAAAAATGGAACTCTCTTGTGAATTGAATAAAACAATTTGTTTAAATTACCTAAAAGTGCAAAATGGAGTAACTTTGATCAGAATTCCCCTTGCATTCCCCTTGATTTGAAATTTGAATTGTTTCATATGAATTTAAGAGTTAAGACAAGTATTACTGGTAGCTTGCTTTGTTTCTTGATCATGAGTTACCAATGTGTAACCCAATATTTAAAATGCAATGAAGACTGTTTGATTCTTGTACCAATAGCAAGCAGTTATATCAATTGGAAAAAACTACCTAAAAAACTGATCATGATATTTAACTCTGGAGCTATAGATATTAAAGGTTTAACTGATTTATTCACTAATCTCATTCTACTAAAAACATGGACGAAGTAAATCCATTCCCCTGTTATGAAACTAGAGACCTTATAAATCCTGATGACCAACATTTCTATTTACAGCATTTGGAATTCCAAAGGTTACAGATTCCTGGTGATATGACTTCAAATTACCCAATTTCACTTTGCTAGAAAAATCTCTTATCTCTTACTTCCATGAACCACTTGAAACCACATCTAAACACAGATGAACTCTTCAATGAATAGAATACAAACAAAAAATATAACTCTTTGTGAATAGAATATATAAAATTTGTTTAAATTTCCTAAAAGTGCAAGGAAGTAACTCTGATCAGAAGTTATTCCCTTGATTTAAGATTTGAATTTTTTCATATGAATTTAAGAGTTAAATATGTAGCAATAACAAGTTACAGCTTCTGTTGCATTCATTTAAAAACCGATTATAATATTGTAAACTTTGTCATGCCTGAAAACAGGCAAATCAGATTACCATGTACTCTTCTTTTCTCCTTGTTTTAGTGTCTTTAAATGTGTTCCTTCTGAAACATTAACTTGCTGAACCTCAAGTTTTATACCCACTGACTCCATAAAGATGTTTTCTTTCGATAACCAGATATATATAGCATTAAAGTAACATGCTATATGCTAAACGCTTCAAAGACACAAGTTTATACCAATATAAGTGCATAGTGGTAGATGTAGAGATAAAAGACCAACATCTGTACTGATTTGCATGTACAAAAATGTAAGAGTACACCATAAAGAAAATAAAGAAGGAATTAATATTTTTATGGACACATAAAAAATATCAAGCATATGTGTACACATTTAGAGGGCAATGAGTATGAGAAAAATCAATGATCTACTAACATATTTTTTTGTATCTATTCATAAATGTTGGCAACATTCGCTGATCACTAATAATATATTCTCATATGTGTGAGATTTTAATGTTTTGGAATAATACATACAAATATCAGCCTCTTTAACAAAAGAATACTGTCTGTATATTTAAAAACATATATGAACAAACAAGTCTGGTTAGTTACTCAATAGAAACCATCATGTGACCAATGTATTTTGGCAGCATACCGTGTTGGGGGTGATCAATTAAAAAATTAGAAGAAGGGGTGATGAATGAATAAGTTATTTCTTGCCTTTTGTTGGGCCGTGATCACTAAAAATGGCTGAATTCTCAAAAAGAAAACATGCATGAATGCTGCCTGACACAAACTAAGGGACACATTTAGCATAAACTTACATTGCAAATTGAACTCTCCACTAAAAACCTATTTAGGGAGGAATTTTCAAAACAGCAAAAACATTTATAATAAACTTAATAAGGAGTAAATGTTGAAATTTTCAACCCTCTAGCTCCACTGATGCGGCCTGTATATGTGATACATACATACATACAGAGCTAGCCAGCCAACTGGACTAGCTTAAAAACTGAAGAAACCTATGTTGACAGTTTTCGTGTCAGTTTTGGTTGACAGTTTCTAACAAATATCTAATTGCAGTCTCTTGACGGTACAAGATGAATTTGTATGCAAGACAGGCCTAATCTACAAAGTATGTAGTTTAATGCTAATTTCTTAAATGTTTATAATTATTTTTATATTTTTGTATATTTTGGTTTGACAATATTGATTCAGTAGGATTAATGCCTTTTATAGCTTTTGGGGGAAAGAACATTTTTAGCGTGTTAATATCGGTTTGAGGCAATGAATAAGTATCTTGGCTGTAAACTAGTGCTGTATTCATTTGTATACAATGTAATCTTGTGTATAATGCAACAATCTCTTATTTATGTATGTAAAAAGCATGAATACAAGCCTGGCTGCTGCAGGGTCAAACTCCACTCTTAATTCTATTCCGACTGAAGATGATTACTGCAACTTTTGTATTGTATATATAGTAAATAAAAAATTATAGAAATATATATTTTTTTCTATAAATCTATTTATTTATTAGAATGAAATAAGCCTGTGTATATCTGTATGATAATCTTTTGTTAATATCTAAAACTTGTCAATTTTTCTCAGTCAGTAAGACAACCTCTTGGCAATCAGTTGATCATGAGTTCAAATCATGGTAGGGGAATGTGAATCTTACATATCTGTCTACACCGCTAATTTTGGTGAGGATTGTTCTTGTTGTTCTTGTTATGATAGGAAAACAAAGTCAACTCCAGACTGTGTACCAGAGTTTAACAATATTTTATTTTGTTGTCTAATATGACCTCCACTTTACTATGCATAGAAGGGGTAAAACAATCAGTTTTCAGTTTCTGATGTTTTATCGTTGAGGCGATCTTAGAAGCCAGTGACAACCCTGGACTTGGAGAAAGCTTATATTTAATCTTTTCTCTGCTTTGTCCATCAGATTATCCCCTTGTAACTGGAGCCCTCTAATAGACAAGAGATAATTAATGCACAGGCCCAACTCCTCAAAAAATAGAAATGGTATCATACTCAGAAGTTTATGACAAAGTCGTTTTGAGAATGGATCTATTTTTTAAATGTACACAGATTTATTTGTTTGAAGTTCTAAGGTAAAGTTTTGTCATTATTTGGTTTAGACCAGTATTCTAAAATTTATAATCTTAAACACTATATGTTGCCAGATAATCTCTGTCACCAGCAAAGACAGTGATAAAAATCTTTAAAAAGTGAGGAATGAATTCTGCATAATTCATCAAATGCCTTTCTTTTTATTATAACAGAAGGAGAACATTTAGGTGCAAGGGTTTCATGTGCCTTAGGCAAGACTTAAAATTGATGCTCCTGGTTGTATTCTAATGACTATTTTTGCACCCCGAGGACTTTTGCACCCTATGCGACCACTTAGATTCACTTAATGAGGGCTGACGGAACCAAATTCATATTATATGGGGGGCTGCGACCGAAGCAGAAATTATTTTTAGATCACACCCTTTAGATTGCTGGAAAACACCCCTATTGTAAAAAGTGCACTATTTAATTGATGGATATATTATGATATTTAGATATCTAATTGATGAGGATAATTATGAACAAATGGATGCTTAGGGAATTTTTGAAAATAGAACTTCAAAATCTGTCAGAAATCAATGTTATTTTCATGTCATCCACAGACTCGTGATAGGTCTATTATACACCTATGAACTAGCAAAAAATAATTGTAGGGGATAATTGGTTTATTTACACTTTCTGTAATCTTAAAGCTAGACTTTTGTAGCATTTTTCAAAATAATAAGGAACACATATTAGCAAATTATTGGGGGGAATGAACCCCTCCACCCCCGGTTCTGATGGCCCTGCTTAATGGAAGGACACGCCCTGAATACATTGGACCCCTAGGAAAAATATTGGTTCCCCTTGTTCTACTTCTCTGACCATAGAAATAATGTTGTACGTTTTTCATGTTATACAGCAAGAGTTTCATGTTATACAGCAAGAGTTTCATGTTATACAGCAAGAGTTGCATGTTATATAGCAAGAGTTTCATGTTATACAGCAAGAGTTTCATGAATTTACAAAGAAAACACTGTTCAAGATAGGAAATATATTTGATCATACTTTTTTTATTAAAGTATTTCGGTATGAATTCCGAACTTGATAAAGTATTTTCTTAGAAATATAACAACTTCTCTCCGTAACTGACAATATGAGAACTTCCAGTACTAGGAATTAGTCACTCATCAAGTACAACCCCGGAAGAGCAATGCTTAACTTCTGTGCTATTGTAGAAACTAGCTTTTCAACATGCTTGAAATAAAGTAACATTCTTTTCAATACACCAATCTATCTAAGGCACTGCCATTAAGCCATCAACCAGAACGAGATGGACATGTTTTGCCACTCCCATGAACACATTCCAGAATAATAACACACCTTCAGTAAATTACAGCTGATGTTGTGTTGAATGGCGTCAATATAGGGAAATGAAACAGGTTCTTATTTGTATATCGCAAGTTGAAGGTAGAAATTTATGATTCTTCTGATGTTGAGATATTCCTAAGATGTAGGGCTGTGTACTTTACTCTCATGTTATTTTATTGCAAGACTGCAAGTAAATTTGCAGGTGCATGTAATACATTTATCTCCAGCTGTTTCAGCAGATGCACTCACACTGATGCAGAGCAAAGAGAAATGTACAGGTCTGGTTAGTCAATCAATAGAAACCGTCATGTGACCAATGTCTTTTGGCAGCATGCTGTGTTGGGGGTGATCAATTTTAAAAAATTCGAAAAAAAAAGTCAGAATTTTCAAAAAACAAGCGTGAACACAGTCGGGCACAAACTAGGGACCTAGAACTAGGGTACTTACATTGTAAATTGAACACCGCACTAAAAACCTATTTTGGAAAGAAATTGGAAAAATGATGGGCAGTGATCACTAAAAAAAGTCTGAATTTTCAGAAAAACAGTGTGAATACTGCCGGACACAAACTAAGGGATCTATTTAGCATAAACTTACATTGCAAATTGAACCCCAACTAAAAAACCTATTATGGATGGAATTCATCAAGAAACAAAAAAAGCTAGACATAATAAGGAGTAAATGTTGAAATGTTCATCCCTCTAGCTCCATTAGTATGGACTGTATGCATGATACATACATAGCCAGCCAAACAGACAGACCAACTTGAAAACTGAAGAAACCTATGTTGACAGTTTTGGTAACAGTTTTGGTGACAGTTTTGGTTTACAGTTTCTAAGATTCACAAATAAGTGTGGTCGTATTCGGGGCTGGCCTTAGCAACTGAAGAATTTGATACGAAGCAATAAAATATTGGAAGTTAAGGTGAAATATTTGATGTAGAAATGAGGTTGGTGGGTAAGTACACAGGCAAACAGTTTTTATGAGAAAGTGCGGTTACACAGATAGATATATAGATAGATACATAGATAGATATAAATGTCAGAACACATGAATAACCTAAAACCAGCAATAAACCATAGCTGTGGGTTAGCAGTGATTAACAACTGATGACCAGAAAATATAAGGATGAAAATAAAATATAAACAAATGTGCATACACAATTATTTTCATGGATGCACAAACACAGACCATATATATTTGCATATTCACAAATATACTTACTTTATAAAAGGTTTTTATATATTTTTTCTAAACTTAGACACACAGACACACACACACACACATATATATGTGAATGCTGCCGTACACAAACTAAATGATCAATTTAGCATAAACTTACCAATCTATGCCCCCCCCTCAGAAAACCTATTTAATGCAGAATTTTTTTCTAGACATAATATCCATTGATGCAGCCTGCACACATGATATACATACATACATAGCCAGCCAGACAGCTAGCCAGACCAGCTTAAAAACTTAAGAAATCTATGTTGACACTAAAAATGGCTGAATTTTCAAAAAGAAAACATGCATGAATGCTGCCCTCTAGCTCCGCTGATGTGGCCTGTATATGTGATACATACATACATACAGAGCTAGCCAGCCAGCTGGACTAGCTTAAAAACTGAAGAAACCTATGTTGACAGTTTTGGTGACAGTTTTGGTTGACGGTTTCTAACTGTAAGGAACACTAGCAGTAGCACTTGTAGCTATGACAAAGCCTAAATGAATTCATTATAAAAGGGTCATCATAATTATTGTAAGATGTTCATCTTAGAGATAAAATATCCCCTATATGTTGATACCTTGTTAAATTCTATTGCTGTGAGATTCTATACTTTAGTTCTTGTGAACAACAATTGATTCCTCGCCTTCTTTACCCACTAGCTGGTGTAGGCTGAGCAGTGAGACATCAAAAGGAGAAAGGAGTAATAAAACTCAAGAACATGTTAAAACAAACAAATAAACTAGTTTTATTGTTGTGAAAAGACATGATTATCATGTACTTTTTATTTTACAGTATTTGTTTTTATTTTATTTTTTCTCATCAACACAAAATTAATTGGGGATCTACTCTATATGGATGAATAACTGAACCATTAGAACATTACATACAAAGCCGCAGAGTATTTTTAAACTGGTTCAT
The DNA here is from genome assembly GCA_006491835.1 of Architeuthis dux. Classification (NCBI taxonomy): domain Eukaryota; kingdom Metazoa; phylum Mollusca; class Cephalopoda; order Oegopsida; family Architeuthidae; genus Architeuthis; species Architeuthis dux. Next base: position 10,889,046 of record VCCN01000387.1, read on the forward strand.
TTTCTGAATATATTATATACCTGTAAGTATGAAGAGATGTGACATTATCAGCATGGAAAACTCAATCAGTGAACTCAGTTCAAATTGCATCTCAGGCTGCCCACGTTTATTTTTACACTATCGCTCTTGGGAAGAGCATAAATCTATGGCTTCCTGCACTCTGTCCAATCACCAAGAATCTTGACCGAGGTCATTGTAATTGACAAAGAAAAGAGTCGGTAATTGAACACTTGGGAAAAATCACTTTCCTATAACCAGTGGTGGAAATGTGGGGGGATATGTGGGGTATATAGTGTATACCTTCTTCTCAATTTCTAGTTTTTTTGTATGTTCAATGTCTACTAACGGAGAAATTACCATATACCTACTCCACAAAACCCAGCCTTACTGTATACCTAGTTCCTGAACCCATTTCCATCACTGCTTATAACTAAAACATCCTCCAAGGGAGTGGTGGCAAAAAGCTGTTATATACATTGCAAACCTTAACACATTATGGGCCAGTGACTATATATGATCATCTGAGAATCTTGTCAACCACTTGCAAATATTGTAGCCACACAGACAACATAATCCGCACCAATGTGGTCTGCAAGCTTTGCAAAGTACACTTGTGCTTGAACAAAGACAGAAACTCTATTGAGGCATACCACACCCCGTAATAATAACCTGTTTTTGGCCCACACAATAACATTTTAAAATCAACCCAGTGTTATTTTTGTGTCAATATCAATGTTTTTGTATCTATTCATTATATTGAATGTTATTCTTTAATTCTATGTTTTAATTAACTTTCTACTTTAATTTTTAATTTTTTTATATCTTCCATTTTTAGGTACCATATATGATCAATTCATCAAACCCCATAAACAGAAGAATTTCAGAAAACTTGCAACTGAAAATATCTTGTAATTAGATCTAGTTTAACATACAAAGAGGTTATTTTGATATTTAAAATATTTTAGGGGTGCCCTATAAATGGTTGATGGAGATACAAGAAATTGTCTTTTATATATAGTCCATG
>VCCN01000387.1:10896745-10922358 GCA_006491835.1 Architeuthis dux
CCCAGGTGTCCGGAAACACATATCATAACATACTGAACCAGAGGCAGGCACTCTACCACTGGGCTATAGTGATTGGTGGTTTAAACATTGTCAACTCAAAATGATGATGAATGCATTGTCCTCATGTTTAACTTTTGTCCTTCCTTTTGGTAGTATTTCTGTTAGAGACTGTAAACCAAAACTGTCACCAAAACTGTCAACATAGGTTTATTCTGTTTTCAAGTTGGTCTGGCTGGCTGGCTATGTATGTATCATGCATACAGGCTGCACCAAATGAGCTAGAGGACTGAAAATTTCAACATTTACTCCTTTTTATGCTTAGAAGAATCAACGGGTTTGTTTTTCGAAAATCCCCCCCCCCCCTAAAAAGGTTTTTAGTCAATTTGTAATTTAATATTATGCTAAATTGATCACTAGTTTGTGTACAGCAGCATTCATGTTTGTTTTTTTAAAATTCAGACTTTTTAGTGATCACTGCCCAACAAAATGCGAGAGAAGTAACATTCATTGATTATCCCTTTTTCCAAGTTTTTTTAATACATCACCCCTGCTGCCAAAAGACATTGGTCACATGACAGTTTCTATTGAGTGACTAACCAGACCTGTCACCAACCAAAACTGTCAATATAGGTTTCTTCTGTTTTCATGTTGGTCTGTCTGGCTTGCTGGCTATGTATGTATCATGCATACAGGCTGCACCGATGGAGCTAGAGGACTGAAAATGTCAACATTTTCTCCTTTTTATGCCTAGGAATAACAATGGTTTTTCTTTTGGGGGAGGTCAATTTGCAATGTAATATTATGCTAAATGTATCACTAGTTTGTGTACAGCAGCATTCAAAGTTGTTTTTTGAAAATTCAGATATTTTTAGTGATCACTGCTCAACAAAATGTGAGAGAAGTAATATTCATTGATCACCTTTTTTTCTAATTTTTTTAATTCATCACCCCTGCGGACAAAAGACATTGGTCACATGAGGGTTTCCATTGAGTGACTAACCAGACCTGTTTGATTATTGTTTAATTTTCAACAAGGTTTCCAAAGAATGGCATCATCCAATGAAGATACAGTAAATGTTGACTCTTAAACAACTTACCGAAGTTGAGGTCAGTTGGAAAGGTAAAGAAGCCTTTATCAACAAAGACTAGTCACATGTCATATCTTTTTAATGAATTCAGACCATATATTTTAAAGATGGCGTTAATATTGGACTGTGTTTTTTACTGCTTCATTGATTTTGTAAAATTCCTTGCCTAATATGCATATATTTACCCAGGTAACAACTTCCAAGCAAAGTGGAGGTACCAGTAGTTGTGTAAAGAGCAAACAGAAGTCCATTTTGAGGCAAGAAAAGGTAGATGTGTAGAAAAAACTCAAACGCCATGTTTTGGTACAGAAGCTGTGCGAGATGGCTCATCAACTGCCGACAAGACAAAGACAAGGACACACCAGAATCCTACGTTATAAGGGTCACCTCCTTTGAAATTAAAAACTTCTGTTTACCCTGACACATTCGGATATTACACCTGAAGAAGGTTGAGAATGGATTGGCCAAAACATTTTGTTAACAACACAAACAATAAGAAAGAGTTCAATCGTCTGATAAACTATTTGAATGTTAATGACCCTTTTCAAAAGTATACGATTTGTTTAATTAATATATCTGTATTTGTTTCATTTATATCAATAAACTGTAATTAATTAATTAATGTACATATTGTATTTAAACATTTAACTCATTTAATATTTGTTTAATTTAAATGTTTAATACCTAAATACTTTAATGATATGAGATGGGCATAATTAGCAGGTCAGAGGCAGTAATGTCAATTCACCTCCTTTTTTCTCAATTTTTCAAATTTGGGAGTTAATTCTAAATTCGAATATTTAAAAACAAAACATTTAAATTGGCAACACTGGACTCCCAAATTTTAATTTTAAAAACAAAGGCGCTAAATTGGCAACACTGGTCAGAGGTGTATTATTGAATTATTATTATGAAGAAAATACTGACTGATTACAAATTCAGACCTCGACTGGTGTTAGAAAAAATTTCTTCTCAGCAAGAGTAGCAGACCCATGGAACAGCCTAAGCGAAAAGACGGTCACATCCGAGAATATCAATATTTTTTAAATAATCTTTATTCTGATATCAGACATACCAAATGTAACTACCATTTTTCTTATTAGTTTAATCTAGCCCAAATACACTGAAGTTGGCTTAATGACACAATTAACTGCTGTCAAAAAAAGTCTATTTCTAGTATATTCAAGTATATATTATGTGATCTATGTTGGTTAAGCAAAAGGGATAATTCAGTACAGTTCTGAATTAGTTTAATCCCAGCCCAACTACACTGAAGCTGGCTTAATGACGCAATTAACTGCTGTCAAAAAGATTTCAAGTATCTATTATGTGACCTGTTGGTCCAGCAAAAGGTATAATTCAGTACAGTTCTAGAATCAAGGATGCCAAAGGTATAATTCAGTACAGTTCTAGAATCAAGGATGCCAGAGAATAAAGGGTCTACCTGTAAAAGTTTCGGTTACATGGCAAAATATTCAATCTTAAAAAAGCATTTATTTCATTAGCCAATTTCCTCAACCAGGAATTGAATCTAAGTTAGAGAATTTCCGGGCTATTTTCTGTAAAATTAACGGACAGGACAATTCTAAAATGCCAGCAGAATTTAATCATTTGCATTCGCAACAAATTAAAAAAAAGAAATTCTGGCCAGGTTTCCTCGAAAAAGCCAGAACATTATTTTTTCACTTGAAGAACCCAATTTTCCACATCCATAGATTTGATGACAATGTCAATTAGTAATCAGCAGGTTCCAGCGCCTGAGAAAATCAGCCTTGGAGGAAATTATGTGTAGAACAATCTATTATTATGCACATTTTAATCCGAAGACTGAAGATTTCCATCTGCATGTAATTCACCAACTTGTCAGTTTGATGCATTGAAATTCAATGAGAAACACAGAAAACAAAGAAAATACAGTGGGAAACAAATTCTGGAAAGAATAGTACAATGACTGAGCTAAAATATTACACCTATTTGAAAAGTTTCAAATGAACACAAACTTTTAAATATTGCATTTAACCCTAATAAAATCTCTTTTTAAGTGACTGACTAGAAAATTACTCATCATGATTTCTGATTATTCTTCAAATAGCAAGAAAAGATATGCATTTAGTGTCAAAAACACTTCATATTCTCCTAAAATTGAAGACATTGATTTCATAATAGGCCAATTTTCACTAATATTATCATTTTGATCTCTGCAGGCCTCACATTATCCTCTCAAAATGAAATATTATTTGCCAATGAAGAGAGAATCATGAATAAATACATGACTCAGGATGTTGTGCAATTCTTTTATTTTTTTAACACAGTTAAAATAAATAAGGATAACATTTTTTAACAGCTTGATTTAAATGATACATCAAGAACCTTTTCTGCAGTCTATCTATTAATCACTGCTAAACACAACACTGGTTTATTGCTGGGTTTATTAATCACTGCTACCGACAACACTGGTTTATTGCTGGGTTTATTAATGACCGCCACCCACAACACTGGTTTATTAATCACTGCTACCGACAACATTGGTTTATTGCTGGGTTTATTGATCACTCCTACCCACAATGCTGGTTTATTGCTGGGTTTATTAATCACTGCTACCCACAACACTGGTTTATTGCTGGGTTTATTAATCACTGCTACCCACAATACTGGTTTATTGCTGGGTTTAGGTTATTCATGTGCTCTGACATTTATATGTATATATGTACAGTGCTTCTCAATAGTTTAAGACCACCCTGCATTTTTCAATAAAGTCATCAAATCGTTGCTTTTAAACATCATATAACCACTAAGGTATTGTATTTATTTTACAAATAACATAAGACATACGTACTGACATACACACAATCCATAAATTGTATCTCTTAATATTTGCTATGTCCTCCGTTGTTTTTGATGACAGCCAATATACAGCGTGGCATACTGTCAATTAGGCCGTAATTTGTTGCATCCATACATTGTTTTAATCACCTCAACTAAGTCTTTGGCTGCTTTTCTGCCACTTTATTTTTCACAATGGTCCGCAAATTCTTAATTGGGTTGAGGTTGGGGCTGTTTCCAGGCCATTCATGGGTTTTCACTTTCTGTTTGTTGTGAAAGGCCGTACAATCTTGATATGTGGCACGGTGTACCGTCTTGCATTTATCTTTTCATTTATGAATGGTCATATTGATTTTTAGTTTGTCCTTTAGGAGTTCAACATACTTGTGACCATTCATGGTAGAGCCAGAAGGCAGACAATATAGCCAGCAGTTCCGTTGTCTGACACCGCACCACAAATCATCTGGCTCGGTAGGTGTTTCAGTGTTGAAATCGTGTACTTTTCATTGTATCACTTTCCTGGCAGTCTACTCATGTTTCGTTTTCGCACAATAAACTGCTGCAGGATTGACTCGTCGGTGACCAACATTTATTCCAATCTTCAGCGGTCCAATTCAGATGTCTTTTAGCAAATGATAACTGCTTGGATTTCATGGCTTTCATCAACTTTGGTTTACAAGTAGGTTTAAATGATTTCAGTCCAGATTCATTGCCCAAACAGCGTGAAACAGTCATTCAACACACGTTTGTGCCCTTTGCCAACAAAGCAACCTGTATTTTTATAATTGAACTGGTTGGAGAACGCACAGCAATCCTTTTCATCAAATGATCATCTCTGACTCACACTCAGAATTCCAATCGGGACCACTTCTCTTCTTGTCACTATAAGTCCTGTGAATTTTAAAATTGAAAATTGCATTATGAATTGCAGTTTTACCAACATCATATTTTGCCCTAAGTTCGCGTTCTAAATAGCCTTTGTTGTGTAATGTAACTATTTGGGTGCGTTGAACCTGGCCGAGAGAAGGTTTTTTGCCCATTTTATCAGTTACAAAATGACCGCTTATATCCAGGAAATTGAATATCCAAAAGATAAATAGTAAATGAATAATACCTGATGCATTTATTGCAAAAATTTATTTTTTTCATTGGTTGTCTTTAACATTTGGGAACACTTTAAATTTTGCACACACACTCCCCTCAATGAGTAGAGAAAATTATGTTTTAGCTTTTTGAAAAGAATTGGTCCCTTAGTTTGTATCCAACAGCATCCATGCTTGTTTTGTGGGAAATTTGGACTTTTTAATGCCCAACAAAAGGTGGAAGAAGTAACTTATTCATTGATCACCCCTTTTTCCAACTTTTTAATTGATCACCCCTAACACAGCATATATGGGAGGCAGCAATTCATAATTTCCCTTGGAATGCTAGTATTGTTTGTAATTACTTTCAATGCTTTGCAATGAGATTTTATTCGATGATTAGAATAAAAACCTAGCAATTAAAACAAATGGAAAAGTTTCTTTTCCAAATTCTAGTTATCAGTTTTCTCTAATAATTATTTTGCTTGTTGAAAATCATTTTATTGTCTGACTTCTTCAGAACAGGGCTCTACAAATATTGACATAATTATGAATATATGTATTTCTGAAATAAGTGTAGAACTCTACATTTCTGCACAGAATAGTGGCAGTGATTCATAATTTCCCTTGGAATGCTTTTTTTTTACATCAGAAGAGCTTCTAATTAAATTTAATACTCAAGTAAGATTATTTCATATACTTTGTGAAACTATTATCTTCATTTTTGTTTTGTTTAATACTTGAGGAAGGCTGAAACATTATGTTAAAACCAACAGAGATGAAGATAAGAGTCTACAAAATACATGGAATAATAAGAAAACTTCATTTTGGAACTCCAGAGAATGAATGAAGAGAAATGTTAAATAAAGAAGGGACAAACTGTATTTGTGGTATTTATGATGCAGAAGTTGTATTATAGGGTGCTAGGACTGATTAAGCATACCTTTTCATATATAAACAATAACACATTCCTTATACTATATGTAGTGTCTCCCAGCTCGTGGGAATCTCACTGAAAGGGAAGGATGAAGCAAAGGAACAAAAGACAAAGACAAATGTGGTGTTTACTGATCGCCGTCAGCGGGAGAACTGTCTGTCCCTCTACTCCGTGCGATTCTCTTTATTTTACCCCGGTTTTCCCGGCACATGACCGGGAACTCACTTCTGTCTTATGGCAAGGGAGGTAACTCGAGGTGTTTGCTCTCTTATGTCGCCAGAGGGACATCACACTATATAAGACTTATGTCCATCCACACCTTGAGTACTCTGCACAGGCCTGGTTACCGTACTTGGAGAGAGATAAAAACTCTTTTAGACAAAGTCCAGAGACGAGCAACTAAGTTAGTACCGGAATTAAAAAGTATGAGTTATGGGTATAGGCTAAAAGTGTTAGGGTTAACATCGTTAGAAAATAGCAGGGATAAAAGAGACTTAATAGAAATGTTTAAGATTATATGTTGTTTAGAAGTAGTATACCCTGATATATTTTTTACTAGAAGGTGGTACAAGGGACTGAGATGCCACACATATACGGTAGAAACAAATAGAAGTAGATTGAATATCAGAAAATTCTTTTTAGCAATAGAGTGGTGTGTCTTTGGAATAGATTACCGGAATATGTAGTGCTATCAACAGATGTAAATGATTTTAAGAATCATGATGTTTATTACACCACCGCAATGGTTTAAGACCTTAGACATTGTGTAAATATGATTGTTATGATGTGTGCTTTTATATACAAATTGTATACTTGTTTTCACACTAAATACAATGTTCATATAGTCGTTTTGTATGTAACAGTCATCCAACTCTAGTTATGATTTAAATAGTCTAGACTTAATCCTCCAGGATTAGTTCAACTTCATTACAAAGTTTTACTCAATCAAGTTATATCAATTTAAGTAATCAAAGCCAAAACATACAGGAAGAAATCATATCAAAGTAAAATAAAAACGATAATATTTAATCCTGTAATATGATTCTAGTTAATCCATACACAATATGTTACCATAATAACAACCAAAATATATTTAATTCTCAAGCTGAGCTCAGACCAAATAACAGGATAATCAATACAAATTGTGCTACTTGAAATGTTATAGAATTTCAAGAATTCATAATAATATCCCTTCATTAATTAGTTATTAAATTTCATAATCAAACGTTAAAGGATATAAAAAATATTACCAAATTATAGGGGACAAAATATTGACACACTTACCCTATTTAGTATTCATTGAAATTAGGGATTTTTTATATAAAGAATTATGTAATATATCCATGATTATCTAGTAATAATTATGATATTTTTCATGGACTTTGAAGTTTGTCAGGAAATCCCATCTAATGAAATAATTCCTGTGTTCTTGTGAAAGAGAATTTTCTTTTTATATGTTGGGTTGGACATATTTAGAATCAAATATGGCTGCCTCCACGATAGGAACAAAGTCTGTCATTAAACGTCAAAGGACTTTTCTTCAAAAGAAATGGAATTATAGTTATTTTATTTCTTTAAACTAGAGTAATCCATTATGTTTAAGAGTGTGTTGATGAATTATATTTAATAATGTTTTTTTTAGATCTGATATTTCTAATTGATATTTTAGGAAACGTTACTGTTTTTTTAATATTTCAAGGAATAGAGCAACAGAAAATGAAACACTTTAACTTTAACTGTATAACAATACTTGAAAGTTTTGTTTGATAAAATGCATAGTCATGTCAGTCTATTACATGTGAATCCCTTCTATCTCTCTAATACTCTTTAAACTTCTGAAATGCCTCTCTTTTAGGCACCCTTGTATTGGGGGAGAAATTTCTTATTCTTATTTTGGCATCTGCTCTCATTATTTCTTATGTAACTCAGACAATTATTGTTTCTTTTTAAAGGTACTTTCTGCGTTTTCTTTAGCTCTTAATCTTTATCTCATGTCCATTTTATAAAAACATTCATCATTTACAAGAAGATTATATGAATATATTGTAGCGCTCAAATTGAACACTGATACTTAAAAAATGAGAATGAACAAAACAAAAACTAATTTACCTTTAAAATTGGGCAAAGTGGATTAAAACAAGTGAGTTCACACCAAAAATTGGATGTAAAACAGCATAACCAATCAGGAAAAAGGAAAATAATATTTTCTGACCAATAGAATCCAGATAATAACATTCCAAAGAGGTCTTCTCTGGAGTCTTCTCAAGCCTATAAAAGACGCTCAAAAAGCTCATTCAGCAGTATGCATGCCAATTTCCACAGGAAATTATGCTGCTCAAAACACATTTCAAACACGCACTTCAGCACACTTTTTCACCTTTATGCAAGAACGTTATTATGTACTAAGTCACTTGACTTCATACACTCACAGAGAGAACATTTTGGGAAAGAGGCAAACAATAGATGCCAGAGAATTACATTCCAAACAACTCTTCTCTGGAGCCTACTTAACCCTATAAAAGACTCTCAAAATGCCCATTAAGCAGTATGCATCCAATTTCCACAGGATATTATGCAGCACAAAAACACATTTTGCACACCCACTTAAACACACTCTTTTGGCTTTTCTAAAGCTTTATTACTTTTGCCTTTGTGCAAGAACATTTACTAAGTGCTAAGACACTTGAATTTATACACTCATCGTGTTGTATACACCAGAAAGAACAATTCACTTAAACTGAACAATTCAACTACTATACAAAATGTAAAAGCATGCCTAGCAAGTTTGTTCACATTAGACTTATATTAATCATTTTAAAGACAACATTTATCTTCCCAACATACAAAGAATGCTCTTGACAAATTTAATGAAACATTTGTTGTATGGAATTTGATGACACAAATTTACTGTATGTATGTAAATTACTATTTTCATCTATGATGTATATTGAGTATATAAAAACTTGTTGCTTCTTGTTACTAAATGAGTATTGTCAATTAATTTCCTGTTCTCAAACATGTTACTTCACAAGTCACACTTTTCACTCCTATTTGGCCATGCCATTATGTGGAAGAGGAAGGCTAACCCGAAGACATCAAAGCTTCTTTGCACACACCTTTAGTCAAACCAACTTCATTGGAGGTGAGCTGCTACTGATTATAGTTAGTCGTTATTTTTACCAGTACAACAGCATGTATGTTTAGGGATTTAAAGAAGTCAAATATTCCATCAGATAAAAAGCCTAAGCAATATTCCTCTACAACATCTTAAAATATTCATGTAACCAAAACAACCATTTTGTTTGTCAATCAAATATTGATTACAAACGTTAATGTTCCCAAGAATTATTTTTATTCTTTATTTTTTAAATTTTCTGATAGCATATTCATTTAAACTAAGAATTATTCATTTATTGTACTTTTTCCCCAAACACAGCTGGGTCTATCGATTACTCTATTAATCTCAAGATTTTTATGCCATTTTTGTGGAGTATCTTGAATGTACGTATCTTGCTATTTTTGTATTAAGAATTATAATGTTGTCTGGTATTAGTGCCTTTGTTTGCATTGTTGTTCTTTCTGTTTAGCTGTGTTTAGCTTGAACATGTTTGGTTCAACAGTATTTAGCATGTAATGGTGGGTAATGTGGAAGAGACATTTTTCCATGTGTGTTCGATAAGTTTTTTTTTGTTTATTTTTCCTTGTGGCCAGTATTATGTGCGTTTTCTTTCTTTCTTTTTCCACGTCACCAATATAATGTTGTCTGGTATTAGTGCCTTTGTTTGCTTTGTTGTTCTTTCTGTTTAGCTGTGCTTACCTTGAACGCGTTTGGTTCATAACTGTATTTAGCGTGTTAAGAAAAGAAGCTGAGAGATGAAACAGACATGTGTTGACAGTACGATTTTCCTGTGTAGAAGAGACCTTCCCAGATCCCACTTCTGGGCTCCCGTTTTCAAGACCAGAAACAGGGCTTACAAAACGGGGGCTGTTGGATAAATTCTCGTGTTTATTCATATTAAAAACACACATATAAACATAGTTATATACATATATAAACATTACTGGAATGTTGAGAATTTTATTTCAAAAGAAATAATATAGAATAAAATATATAGCATATCCATGGTTTTGTACTAGTTTTTATATCAACTAAAAATAAGAATATATAAATGCGAATAAACCGCTCTGGCAAATTTGGCAACTGATCACATTTTGAAATATCATCATGTCATAATCAACATTTTTAAAAAAGAGCTGTTTTTGGTCTGAATTTCTGAGATGTATTGTAATTCCATTTGATACTTTTGGGCCCATTTCCTCTTCTTTGTCATTTTTAACACAATGTTTTGGCCACTGGACTTTCCAGCCTTGCCAGTCTTGAAGGCCAGAGGGCACAGTGGCTGGAATATTGTGATAAGTTCAACAAAAGAAGGGAGAAATGGTCCCAATGGAAAATTAAGAGAGAGCTGATTTACTCTAAAGTTACCACAAGAAATCTCTGATGCTGAATTTTGACAAAGAAAGCAACAGAATGGTAAAACTATGCTAAATTGTCAACAAAAAGTGAGCAAGCTTGAAATAGTTTCATCCAGTGTTGCCAATTTTCTGGCCATTTCCTGGCTATTTTTTACCATTTGTAGCATCTTTTTGGTGGTTTAGTGCCTTTTTAGCACTTTTTGGTAGTCAAACTAGTGCGAAAATATTTTTTGAGTTGGCAACACTGGTTTCATCTGTAATTTTTCTTAACAATCATTGTACCCAGAGCAAAAATTGTATTGATCAATGCATTAGTGAAAAGCTACATAAAAATAAATAAAAAGCTAAATATTTAAAGCTAAATAAAAGCCTTAATCAAATATGTCTTATTGTTTGTCTTGTTAACACAATGTTTTAACAGATGGAAAAGTTTGCCGGTAAGACATGGCAGAGGTTTCATCATGGAAGGAGATGGGAAAGACCTTTGTCCAGCAGTGGACTTATAACAGCTGCTGCTGCTGCTGATGATGCTGCTGATGAAAATACAATTATATTAATCACTGCTCCCCACAAGACTGGTTTATTGCTGGGTTTAGGTTATTCTTGTGTTCTGACATTTATATGTATCTATGTATCTATCTATGTATCTGGGCTTCACCCAGCTATAACCGTTCATAGTAGAAACTTGAAATTTTGCACACACACTCCCCTCAATGAGTAAGGAAAATGTTGTTTTTTTGTTTTTTGAAAATTCTCCCTCTAAATTGGTTTTTAAAGGGGGGGGTCAATATGCAATGTAAGTTTATGCTAAATTGGTCACAAGTTTATTCCTGCTTGATTTTTGAAAATTCAGACTTTTTTAGTGATCACAGCCCAACTTTTTAAGTGTTCACCCCCAACACAGCATATATTGGTGGCAGTGATTAATAATTTCCCTTGGAATGCTAGTTTCTCTTTAAACTTGATATATTTGTATAATCTGTCTTTTTTCTTTTGAGTCTGGTTTTTTTTGTGAGCCTGTTCTGGGGGTTCCCCTAAAATTATCAGCCCTCGTATTGTATTCCTAAACAGTCAAATAAATGGACAAAATAGCTTGAATCTTTCCTCAATAGAAATTTCAGATACATTTCTATTGCTTCTTCTGATACTTTCAAAATAATGGATGCATATCAATGACAAGAGAAGAAAGTGAAGAGCAGTAATACAAAAGAAACAGGTTTGGTTAGTTATTCAATAGAAACCGTCATATGACTAAGGTCTTTTGGCAGCTTGCCATGTTGGGGGTGATCAATTAATAAATTGGAAAAAGGGGTGATCAATGAATAAGTTACTTCTCTCACCTTTTGTTGGATAGTGATCGCTAACAAATTTGACTTTTCAAAAAACAAGCATGAATAATGCCGGACACAATATAGCATAAATTTAGATTACAAATTGAAGCCCCCACTAAAACCTTATTTAGGAGGGAAATTTAAAAAAAACAAAAAAAAAGTTTTTTTCTAAACATAATAAGGAGTAATTGTTGAAATTTTCAGTCACTAACTCCATTGGTACGGCCTGTATGCGTGATACATACATAGCCAGCCAGACCAGCTTAAAAACTGAAGAAACCTATGTTGATAGTTTTGGTTGACGGTTTCTAATATGTTTCCCAAAATCTGAATGTTAAGCTTTTACTGCTGAAATCTCTTGGGTGTCTAAAAAATAAAATCATTAAAAAGCATCAGATAATCAAAATTCTTACTTACCATTAATCAGCCATATTTAGCTGTCAAATATTCATCATCTATGAAGCATTTATGTTGGAACAAAGATTGAAATGTTTTGGTTTTTATTTAATTTAAAAATTCTAAAACTTAATATGTTATATCTGGAAAGAAAATATTTTTTGATTCAAAATGTCTGTTCCTGTTTTGACAGAAACTCCGAAATATAGAGAGTGTAAAGTGTATTTGATACATTTCAAAAAATTTATTTTCACATCCTTGTACAGCTTCAAAATTGACATAATTTGGACCAAAAATTACAAAAATTAAAAAAATATTGAAGCAAGATTGAACATTAGAATACTATGTCCAAAAATCCGAAATCCTTGGTCAAAATTCTGTCAATTTTGAAGATGTATAAGTATATTTTCTATAGTTTTGAGAAGGGTCATTAATATTCAAATGGTTCTTTTCTATAGTTTTGAGAAGGGTCATTAATATTCAAATGGTTCTTTTCTATAGTTTTGAGAAGGGTCATTAATATTCAAATGGTTCTTTTCTATAGTTTTGAGAAGGGTCATTAATATTCAAATGGTTCTTCAGATGATTGAACTCCTTCTTGTCATGTTTACAACACAAACCACAATAATCAGTTCAATCCAAAAACCATTTGAATGTACAATGAGTTACGTTACATTAATTACAATATACAATAGAATTACAATGTATAAATGAATGTATAAGTATGTTAAGATAAACTTTTTAACATGTATTGGATACTTTTTGCATTCAGTGTATTTCTAATTGGGATGAAGAACAAAAACACACCTTCAAAATTGACAGAATTTAGAGCAAAAATAAAAACATTTTGAAAGAAAATTGATGATTGAAAGGTTATGTACAAAACTCCGAAATCTTTGGTCGAAATTCTGTCAATTTTGAAGGTGTATAATTATGTTAAAATGAACTTTTTAAAATGTATTGGATACTTTTTGCATTCACTGTATTTCTAATTGGGAAGAAGAACAAAAATACTGTAAAACAGTTGTGAGAGCAAAATATGTTCCTTTAATTTGGAGAACTTCTCATCAACAGCTTCAAAGGGAATATTAATAAAATAATAACAAAAGTCTACTTACCCATGACTGTACAGAATTTGATTTTGATCAGTTTTCACCATACCCAGAGGGCCCTTTTTTTAGAGAGAAAGTGGAGAGTGGTTTTTGTTTTTTTCAAATAACAATGACGAATAGCAGTTTTTCCTTTCCTTGAGTAATTTTGTGCCTGGGAGAAAGATTTTAATCGAGGACAAAATTTTTAAATAATTCCCAGGGAAGTTTTTTTTCTTTCATGTGAAATATTATTCATAGCAATCTAGATATCTATCTATCAGTGTTACAACACATATATTACTATAGATCTGGGTCTCTTAGAGGGGTGCTTAGCGAGTGCATTGAAAGGGCCAAAAGTTTATTGGATAGGGGTGAGTATTGAAACAGGATTATAGAAGATGAAAACAGGATGGCTAAAGGACGAGGGTGTTTGTGTAGTGTGTATCGGCCGGGGGGTGGGAACAGATTTGCATTGCCTAATAAAATTCCTCTCGGAGATCCTGCTATAGATTGATAGCCATACATATATGTGTGATTGTATATCGACTGTGGTAATATTTTGAGCAGATAGATAGATAGATAGATAGATTGACATCTCTATGTCCTATTCTTACTTTATATATCAAAATAGAGACAACTTTAACCAAACCAAATGAATAGCAATTTTATTTCAGTTACCTTGAACGTAATGGCTACAAATTATGCTGTAAATACATTTAGTTGCTCATTCCCAATCTTAAGATTCCAAGTGAAAAAAAAATGAGATTCAATAAATGAATTTCAGGAAATATAATCATTCTACAGCCTCTGATCAAATATGTTCCACATGTCATGAAAATGTGTTATGACAGAGAAGTACTTCTCTTAAAATAGATTGCGATGAGGAATTAAATAATCTGTGAACTGTAAAACAGCAGGCTATGGCATGAGGATTGTGAGTTTAACATAAGTATGGAAGTCACTAGATATTTTGTTGCCTGTCCTCTAATCTTGTCTGCTCGGATACAATAATGCCTCACCTGCAGAAGGTCCTGGGTTTTTGATTCCCGTTATGAGCAAAGAGTGTGGAAAACCCTTCATTAGGACACATTTCCCTGTGCATTCAGCAACTAATTGAGTACACTCTAAGCTGTGTGGTCAGGGTGGAGGCATGCTTTCGGTGGTCATAACAACTTGTAGTAATAAAGTCTTGGCCTCAACCAGACTTGTGACTTGCAGAAACCGAGTCTTCGTCACCATGCTCCATACTGCATTTGGGAGTTGTCTCTTAAGAGATGGCGGAGGGGGGACTTTACCCTATCTTTAACTCTAATCCTGAATTCTTTATATCTTACAGTACATCAAGACTTTTACAGGCTTCCCCCATAATAATGCGGTTGTTGGGGGCCCAAGAAAGCCAGCTGTGTTATAACCCTGCTGCGATAACTGCCGGGTGAGTATGGATCATATTCAAAGATAACTATTTGCAACTCTTTGACCCAGTTTCCCCATCTCATCAGTGATCTCAAGGAAAATAGAAAGTGTAACCGTAAAAAAAAGTGCCATTGAAAGTGTTAATACATTTTTTTTCCTTTTAAATTTGTTTATTGACTACTGAAATGTTTTTTTTCAATTCTTTTCATTTTATACTTGAAATTTCCTTGTGAAATGCTGAAATACCTATAAATTAATTACTTTCATGGTAAAATAAAGATTATTTTTGAATTCAGCATGTCTGAAAACCATGATTTAGCCGTTTAAAGTACTCAGATATGTCAATTGGATGAAATATAGGTGAAAATGTTAGGGTCCACCACCCACTGCTTTATACTGGGGGGGGGGGTCATCTGTGTTAACTACATCTAATTTCATAGCATCCTTAAATTGAGAACACTTTGTGATTCTATTTTTAATTAAAATCAAAATCAGAATATTTCTATTGTTATTTTAAACAGAGATAATCATATCTAACATGGACAATTTGAATGAGTATGATGTGGGGTGACTTTACATGTGGTACTCAAGTGTCATGAAATGACGGATTTAAAGTAATGCCACAATCCTAATAAAAAGGAGTACCGGTACCCTTGCTATGACGTGATAAAAATGGTTGATATGTGGCAGAGATGAAATTCGTTTGCACTGTTTCATGTGTGATTAAATATTTAGGGTTATATGTTAATGATGTTGTATATTGCGGTGAAGATCCGTTGGGTCCAGTAAATAAAGAAGACCTGAAAGTTGTTTGTAAAAACATGTGAACATATTTTTATTTCATAACATACATTTTGTCGGCCGGAGAATGAAGAGTGGGAGAGAGATAAGGTGTGCCCGAGAGACCGTTACCCAACGAGGGAACTTGGTCTTATGCCTTCCCAGCCCTAGGCTGTCTGCCTGGGTCTCTGTCCTCTGAGCTTCTGAGTTTTTCTGTCTTGAACTTCCTCTCGGCTCTGAGCTTTATAAGGTTTTGAACGCCCACGCTTGTGTCATTTCCGGTTTCCATATCCTGTTTTTGGACACCCGCGCATATACATATTTCCTAAGGTCCCCGGGTCACTTCCACTTCCACACAGGTGTTAGCCTGGAAAATGACCTCATGGTACTATATCATAAAAATGAGAAGAATTCACTTAAATAGAAGAAAGGGAGGATGAGTATGATGTGACTGTCCTTGCCTTATATATGCAATATGTGGGAATACCAATGAGAAGGTAATACTTCAATAATGACAGCCTAAAATACAGCAAAGAAAAGAGGTAGAGACATTGACATAGCACAAGCTTTGGGATCCCAGGGGGCTTGGCTCCTCGAGTGGCCCCTTCCAATATTAAGTGCGATTTGATGGAAAAACGAAAATTTGCAATACATTATCACCTAATTGGTTAAAAACAACCCCAAAGGATGAATTATTATTTATGCAATTCATGTATGTACAAATACATCCTTGTTATTGTATAATGTCAGTAGAAACGCCATAGGTGAAGTATAATTTATAAAGTTTTGGGTCCCCTCCCTCTATTGGAGAGACGTTTTCAAATAGCCCCCCGGCCCCCTCAGCTATACCACTGCATGTGGGCATACCAATGAGAAAGTAATACATCAATAATACCTAAAAATGCAGCAAAGAGGTGGAAACTGAACATAATATTAGGTGTGTCTGAAAGGCAACATCTTGAAATGATCCAAGAACAAATATCACTAGTTGGCCTTGTGCTGTCGTATATATTTTATTTTATAACCTTCCCGTAGGTCCATTGAGTATGCATGCCAAATTTGGTTGGTTGAATCAGACTTTTAATATTATACAGAAATAGATGGAAATCAGATCATTATTATCGGAGTGAGACCCTAAAACTTTTTTTCCCGAAATGGGAAACCATATGTACGTTTTGCACATATGTACAGCCTATTTGGGGCCTACTTGGGACCGTTTTAGGCACTGGGTAAAGTCAAAGGTTCAAAAAAGAAGTGATTCAACTGAATATTGACCATTGTTAAATAATATAATAGATAGGTCTGGTTAGTCACTCAATAGAAACTGTCACATTACCAATGTCTTCTGACAGCATGCCATGTTGGGGGTGATCAATTAAAAAATTTGGAAAAAGCGGTGATCAATGTAAGTTACTTCTCTAACATTTTGTTGGTCAGTGATCACTAAAAAATTCTGAGTTCTCAAAAAACAAGTGGACACAAATTAAGGGATCAATTTAGGATAATTTGGTGGGGATTTTCAAAAAACAAAAAAAATGTTTTTCCTAGACATACAGGAGTAAATGTTTGAATTTTCAGCCCTCCATTGGTGCTGCCTGTTTACATGACACATAGCCAGCCAGCCAGGCCAACTTAATAACTGAAGAAACCTATGTTGACAGTTTTGGTGACAGTTTTGGTTGAAAGTTTCTAATTACAAAAACAGGGTTTTACTAATGCAAAATGAAACAATAACAAATATGGTGCCGAGAGAGATTGGAGAAGAATAGAGGGTATGTTTAAAAGGTTGGATTTGGTCTTCTGCCAACCATAAAGTTTTCATAGCTCAGTCAGTAAGGGCAGCTGGTTCAGTTACCCAAAAGGGAGGCAACATGGATGCAAGTTTGAGTCTCACAGAGAAATTATCCTTCATTTCTGATCCATGCTGTTCACCCATTGACGTAGATTG
The DNA here is from genome assembly GCA_006491835.1 of Architeuthis dux. Lineage (NCBI taxonomy): Eukaryota > Metazoa > Mollusca > Cephalopoda > Oegopsida > Architeuthidae > Architeuthis > Architeuthis dux. Next base: position 10,914,111 of record VCCN01000387.1, read on the forward strand.
ACAGCCTGATTAAAGTTGAGATAAAAAGCAACTAAAGATTAAGATGAAAGAAAATACTAGTCAATAATTAATTATAATAATGGTTGATAATTACAATGGCTATTAACTAAATAATAAGCTTCATCTAATAAAAGATAAATAGAGACAGGTTTGCTTAGTCACTCAATAGAAACCGCCAAGTTACCAACATCTTTTGGCAGCATGCCGTGTTGGGGGTGATCAATTAAAAAAGGGGTGACAAATGAATAAGTTGCTTCTCTCACCTTTTTTCAAATTTTCAAGAAACAAGCAGGCACAAACTAGGGATCAATTTAGCATAAACTTACATTGTAAATTGAACCCCTCACTAAAAATCTATTTGGGGGGGATTTTCTAGACATAATAAGGAGTAAATATTTAAACTTTCAGCCCTCTAGCTCCATTGGTGGTAGACTCTGTAGATTAACTTGTTCACTGTCAACTTCAACTTTGATATAATACAATATAAACGCATAAACTTCTTGGGGTCTTCAATTCACTACTTATTTACACGCTAGGATGCCAACACCGCTAACTAATTTGAACACAATAACATATCAGAGAAAAGGGACTCCCAAAACAGAAGAGTTCCACTACTGATCATTGACAAAGAAAGCTAACAGAGTTATCTTTCTTTGTATATGATATATTAACATATTGACAATTGGTATGGCCTGTATGCATGATACATGCATACATACATACATAGCCAGCCAGACTGACCTGAAAACTGAAGAAACCTATTTTGACAATGTTGGTGATAGTTTTGCTTGACAGTTTCTAATAATATTGCATCTCTAAATAAGCTCTGCTAGTGGTGTCAGGAATTGAACTCTAAACAAGTACTTTACAGTCAGAATTTGGAACGATGGTGTAGCACAGAGACTGTAAAAAATACTTTTGTAGGTCAGTGTAGTCACTTTCAAAATGCAAACAAAAGACGAACTCACACAGATCCTTTATTCATACATATTTACAATGACCGCGGTCAATGACACACACATGTGTCTTCTCCAATCTCCTAAAAACTGTACCCCTGCTTGTTCACCAGAATGTAAAACAGCGCCCCCTTACCGGAAGTTGATAAGCACTCTCCTGGGAATAACTCAAACTACTTACTTAACACTTTTGTAGGTCAATGCAGTCAATTAATGAGGGAATGGGCATCTAGACACAATAAAGAAATGGACACAGGGGTGCTTGTCTTCATTGGGGGCCCAAGGGCGTTTTCAAATAGCCCCTAAACCCCTCAGTTATGCTTCTGATTGGCAGATATTTGGCTGTTCTAAATCTAAATGAATGCCAAAATAATTGGGTATGATTCTGTTTAGAGACATTCCTTAACAGCTAGTCTGAAGAGAGCTCTTTGCAAGGCACTGGACCGACATGGTCTCATGTAAGACACTTGAGGCAAACAGAGGAATTAAGTTTCCTAATTTTAGTTAATAGCCATCGTAATTGAACACTGAGATGACGTGCCAAAACCAATAAAGGACCCACACCATTGTCTATTCATTTGATTGGTTGTTCATTTGTCTGTCTGTTTCATTGTCCATTTGTACATTGCTTTGATTGGTCAGTCTGCCAGTCAGCCTACTTAGCAGCCGATATCACTCGGTATCTATTGAAATATCTAGCTTTGCAGAAAGTTGAATATTCAATGGATCCAGTAATTAAAATTTCACTTGAAAAGATCCGTAATGTTGTGAAGATGAATGAGATTTACATAATGGAGTTTTGTGTTGGACCCACTTGTTATCAGGTCTAATTAAATTTTCTTGTGGATATAATCTGGTTTTCAAAGATCAGAGAGTCTACCAATCAAATCATGGTTAATAAAAGCCAGAAACCATAACATATTCTCTTTCCTAACTTGTGCTCCAGTAAATAACACTGGGGTTAAAGTGTAGAATATAAGGTGGTAGAATATAAGGTGGTAGAATATAAGGTGGTAGAATATAAGGTGGTAGATGCAATATTCAATTTCAAGTAATATATATTTCTATATTAACTTGACACCTATATATCTCGAATAAGATTTAGATTCTGCTTTGTCTTCACTTCAATATAGCGTCGTTTGCTATAGTGCAGTTCGGAATATAAGGCAGCTGGGTGGTGGACCCCAATGTTTTTGTTTATATTATCATCTAGTCGTCCAGAAAATCATGAATAAAAACAGAATTTCATCAAAAGATCGACTTAATATGACTAAAATATTAAATCTTTTCAATTTAAAATCAGTTAACATATAATTACTTGGTGTTTTACACATGATTCATCCTTGGATATTTGGGCAGAGGTCACAGCTCCCACAGGTGTTGAAAGTAAACAGGATATCGACGGAGAATCCAAACTGCAAGGTGTCAGGAAGGGAAGACAGACCAGGGTTGAAAAGTCATAAACAGGATGTTGACTGAAGTCAAGTGGTGGCTGAAAAATCACTGTGTGCATTCTAGCCCGATAAAAGCGAGACAAAGGCCCTCGAAAAAGGCAGAGAGATACCAGAAGCCCTCAGAGAGACATATCACCATGGCCTGGCAAAACACAAGACCAATGTCCCTGTTAAGAACAGTTTGTCGGCTCTCATTGTCTCTCTCCCACTCTTCATTCTCAGCCCACGACACAATGTATCTTATGAAATAAAAGTTCAGGACTTTCCTCCCATGGACCAAGATGGCTATACAACAATTTGATTTTGTGATGAATACAACGACTTCATTCACCGGTGAAATTGTAATTGACTTTTGATTATCCATGATTCAGTTATAATGCTGTTGTCTTTCATGGACCCCAACACCAGCATTATAAAGGGGACCACTGTATTAAGCATCTGAGAAGTTAAATTTTCAAAATGTTGTCATAATAGAGGATATCTGAATGCAAAATACTAAAAGAATTTGTATTAATTATTTAGGCAAAATCATTTTGTGGAGAAATCAGGACTTTTGCCTGATATTTTTCAAAAATCAGTTGTAGATTGATTCATGACTTACATTTATTTTAAGGGGAGTAAAGATCCATCATAGACCATTTTGAAACATTATATATGATTGGGCGCACATGATAAGTGCCCAACAAACCTTTTTTAAAAGTTGATATTTTCGTTATTTTTAGAGCTACAATGCTCAGTTTTTATTATTTTGAAGCTTGGACACTCTGCATTATGATTCATAGAGTTTTCGAGCTTCAAAATATTAAAAAATGTAGCATTGTAGCTCTAAATATAACGAAAACATCAACTTTAAAAATGGTTCATTGGGCACTTATCATTCACGTCCACTCATATGTAATTTGATGAAATGTTCATATATGTATCAAACAAAGGGGATGCCTGAAAATCATTTGTCAAGATTTTGGAGACAATAAATTTACTTCTTAATTATTAAGAATTATTAATTTATCAATCAAAGAGAAAAACACCTTTAGAGCTGTGATCTGTTTTGATTAGAATGGTGGAGAAAGTTAGAAATATTGTTTAAAAAAACTGCCTAAAAGGAGGAGGAAGCAGCAAGAGAAAATGAGAAATAAAAAAGTCACCACATGTGCAATATAATCACCCATGAAAAAAGACTTGTAAACCTCCTTTCAGACATTTGTCAACAAAAAAGAATCAGAAAAAAACAAGTAGAAGACAAAAAACTCACCATGAAAATCAGATTTTATAATGACAGGTTTGGTTAGTTACTCAATAGAAACCGTCATGTGACCAACGTCTTTTGGCAGCATGTAGTGTTAGGGGTGATCAATTAAAAAAATTGGAAAAAGGCATGATCAATGAATAAATTACTTCTCTCACATTTTGATCACAGTGATCACTAAAAAAGTCTGAGTTTGCTCGTTTTGTTAATTTCTATGTTTCGCAGCCATAAGTCATGGCTGGTATTATGCAGCCATTGTATACTTTACACTTTAGGCACATTGGTAAGGTGCTCTTCAAAATGTCTCTATTCATACTGAATGCCTTCCAACCTATCGTTATGCATCGTTTTATTTCGTAGTCATGGTCTTTCTCTAGCTTTATTACCTGTCCTAAGTAGATGTATTCATCAACCTCTTCTAAAGCCTCTCCTTCTATCTTTATGGTCCTTTTGGGGACTTTATCGTTGAACATTACTTTTGTTCTGTTCATCTTTAAGCCTACTTTTTACTTTCCCTATTTAGATCGATTAACATGTTTTGTAATTCTTCGGATGCTTCCGACATCATAGAAATGTCATCGGCAAATCTTAAGTTGCTTAAGTATTCTCCATCTATGTTTACTCCCATTCCCTCCCAATCAGTTTTCCAAAATATGCTTTCAAGGCTAAAAAAAGAAAAAAGAAAAAGGGTGAAAACCAAATAACTACCTATCTCCTTACCCACCCTCTATCTAGAGGGCAGTATAGTAGTATAGTAATAGACCAAGTGCAGAATCACTGAATTGGAAGTGATAGCTTGCAAGCATTTAGTGCGGGGCCCTTGAAAATGTGGGGCCTGTAGCATATGCTACTTTTGCTAGATAGTTAATCTTGCACTGCATGTGTCTAAATAAAATAATTAAAACAATTTTTCTTTTTTTAAATAAGAGCTGTTAAAAGAAGATGTTTAATTATTTTTTTTGTGCCGAATATTCATTGCACAATAAAATATCTCCATTCCTAGTCTTTCTCAGGCTGAGATTATAATGATATATCTGATATTTTTTTGTGCAAATAAGTAAAAGTTCATACATTAACATATAACCTACATGCAGAAATGGAACGCGGCCAACATCAACTTGAACATCATTATCATAAGAAAATGATCAAACTAAAACTCAGGTAACTCGAAGAAAAACTAAACAATATATCACATTTTAATGAACGTTCAGATTTTATATTCATAGATTATCTATAGAAAAATGTGCTGAAAAAATATAGTTAAATTATTCTTGGCACTAAATATTGGCATCAAATGTATCATTTTTCAAAGATAGTTTTAAAAAATGGTAAATCAAAGGCTCCTCTTGGCATCGTGTGGTTCTAACCTGTCCAAAAATTGATTGATGACATACATTTCCGATGAGCAGAAATTGTTTAGTTGATATGATGATCATAGGTGAACATCTTTTATTGATCTCATTCTTCTTCAAGTTATTATGATAACTATACATAAACACAGGACGAAGGCAAATTAGCTTGGGACTTTTTCCAGCTGGTGAGAAATTATGATGATCAGAGAGGTTTATGATGCATCAACTTCTATGAAATAGCCGTATAGTTTTTAATGAATTAACCCTTAAATTCATAACATTTTTGAAGGGAAACATTTATCAAGGAAAATAATAATAATAATATTGATAATAATGATGATGACGACGACAACGACGACGACGACGATGATGATAACAGAAACACTTCCGTGAAAGTGACTGAGAAAATGTCCAAGTACAAAGACCTGTAAATTGAGATCAACTGGATGTGGGACATGAAAACCACTATAACACTGGTGGTTATCGGAGCTCTAGGACTTGTGAAGAAGGGAACGGAAAAATTCACCAACCGTATCGCAGGTGACATCAACATCCATGTAGACCAAAAGATCGCCCTACTTGGAACAGCCCACATACTATGGAAAATACTGTCGATAAGAAGAAGACTCCCCATAGGGCCCCAGGACCATACTTTGGACCCGGCTCTACAGGATAGAAAAATAAACATTAAAGAAAAAAAGATAATAATAATAATAATAATTTTTAAAAATGTATTTATAGAAAGCGCCCTTACTCTGGAACCTCAATAATTAAGTCCGCACTGGACACAAGCGCTTGAAAACGTATGCAATCAATTGCAGTAAAAATATAAGGCCTATTAAAGAAGTGTAAGAAGAAAGTTCAATTTGTCAATAAAGTTTTTTACAAAACATGGGGCAGGAGCTACAGTTACAGAGTGTATTTATTTACTGAGTTCATATAATTATGAAAGTCTTGAAACAAGAATATTTTAATTTTTTATTTAAAGGCTGCTAATGTATGTATGTTCCGGATATCATAGGGTAATTGATTCCAAAGTCTGGGTGCTAAATAGCTGAAACTCCTGCACCCATGAGTCATATTCATAAAGACAAGTTCTAAAATCAAACCATCTAAATATTGGATGTTAATAAGAGCACAGAGTCCATGGGGGCACATATCATGCAGACATCTGAATATTGTAATTAACATTTTGAACACGACTCTTTCTTCTATCCTAAGCCAATGTAGGCCGATAATGCCAGAACTAATTGACTCGCATTTCCTACATTTCAAAACTAACCGAGCAGCAGCATTTTGAACATTTTGTAGTTTGTTAATTTGTGATTTATTCAAACCAAAGAAAAGTGAGTTCCAATAGTCTGATCTACTGGTAATAATAGAGTGAACCAGCTGCTCTGTTTCATTGTTGGAAAGTAAGTTTCTAATACTACGGACATTGCTAATTAATTTATAACAGTGGGAGATTACAATATTAAGTGAATTTTAAAAAAATGTTTTCTATTCAATTTCCAGAAGAGTTCCATTATTTTTCCCTCTATTCATTGAAGAGTTCCACTGTCAATACAAGCAGTTTCAAGCAGTTTAGGATTAAATTAAAGGAGTTGTGAGTGGCCTAACAGCTAGCAGCTTGGAAAATGGAATTAGTGTACCGAGTTCAAACTCTGGTTGAGACAGTTTGCGTTCGCCCTTGGAAAAGGTATGAATCCATCTCTTCCGCCCCCCCAGCTATGGGTAAATAGCAAGACAGGATTGGCTCTTCAGCCTTAATTGGCAACCAGTCTAGGAGATAGAAAACTCATACTCACCAGGTAAACTGCATACAATTAAACAACACATATATCCACTATGTAAAGTTGGTATAAAGACAGATATTATCAGATTAAAAATGCCAACAGAAGACGTACTCACACAGATCCTTTATTCATACATATTTACAATGACTGCGGTAAACGACACACACATTTCTTCTCCGATCGTCTAAAAACAATATAGCTGCTCATTCACCAGAATGTAAAACAGCGCCCCCTTACCGGAAGTTGATAATCACTCTCCTGCCTAAGGGGAATAATTCAAAATACTTACTTAACACATTAGACAATCAGGTAGTGGAATTTTGGTGCCTTGGTTTCCATTTCATGCAGCAGCTTAGTGATCATTGCAAGTTTCAAATCTGGTCAAGACCAGAACTTTATTCTTACAAGTTTTTATGACTACCCACTTGGCAGGATGCAAGTCCACCAAAGGAATATTTCCACCCTGATCACACAGCTTAGAGTGTACTCAATTGGCTGCTGAGTGCACAAGGAAATTTGTCCTAATGAAAAGTTTTCCACACGCTTCGCTCATAACTGAGACCTTCTGCTTGTGAGGCAGACATTCTAACCATTTCACAATCCGTGTAGACTTCTTATCAGTATCATATGTTGCAAAAGAGAGAGAATTAGAAAAAATGGGAAACGTACATCTAAGAGATGAATCTGATATTTGATTACTTTTCATAACTGAAAGAGAAACAGGGAGAGAGAGAGGTCAAACATTTCTCAAGCAAAAATGATAAATGGGAAAATCCTCAGAAAATACTGTTTTATCGTCAATTTTGCTAATCCATTTTCCTTTTCCAAACATTGAAATTTTGAACCATTTCTCGCCAGCTGTATAATTACTGCCCTTCTTTTTTGGAAAAAACAAACAAAAAGGACAGAAAGGAACAGCTCCCAGTGTTTGTAAACAGATTCTTTTCATGTTACTAAAATCAGAGCATTGATTTCTTTGTGTTTATGTTTGTGTACCTAGATCTAATGATTTATGTTGTGGTAAACATATATGATATATTTGACAGCTGGATTTCAAATTTTATCTGCTATTAAAAAGTAATTCTGGATAAAGAGAAAAAGTACAAATACTATTTTAGTCCGTGTTTTTCAAATGATGGGTGAAATGAGAATTCCTAAAGTCGTATAATGAAAAGCATACGTGTGATGAGTAGTTGGTTGGGTAAAATGCATGACTGCCTTTTTTTAAGTATAACATTATCTTGTGGCATACTCTTAGGAATTAATAAAGATAACAGGTATGGTTAGTCACTCAATAGAAACTGTCATGTGAACAATGTCTTTTGGCAGCATGCTGTGTTGGGGTGATTAATTAAAAAATTGGAAAAAGGGGTGATACATGAATAAGTTACTTCTCTCACCTGGCAGTAATCACTAAAAAACAGTCTGAATTTTCAAAAATCAA
>VCCN01000387.1:10922499-10932677 GCA_006491835.1 Architeuthis dux
AATTGTCAGCCCTCTAGCTCCATTGGTGCAGCCTGTGCGCATCATACATACATAGCCAGCTAGTTGGACTAGCTTGAAAACTGAAGAAATTTATGTTGACAGTTTTGGTTGACAGGTTCTAATAATTGTCACAGATTAGATTTTATATATAAGCATTGATGGAAATGGGTTTTGGGAACAAGGTATATGGTAAGGCTTGGCTTTGGGTACTAGGTATACAGTAATGTCTCCATTAGCAGACAATGAACGTACACAAACCTGGAAATTGAGAAGTAGGTATATGCTGAATCCCCACATCCCTGTATATAAGATTTTAATCTTTCCATTCATAAAAATATCAAACAAACTGTTGTTTTTACTGGGCATATCCTACGGATCCTGGTACCCCGAGTAAGCTGAACTTTGAAGCCCTTTAAAGTATAGTATTATCTTGTTTATTTATTTATTTACTAACAAACCTTGCCTCACCCCTCTTACCTTCCCACTCTTGCCCTAACTATTATGAGCACTCTGTCTCACTAAACTAGCTAAGCCTGATTGAGCTTGTCGTCGGTCATGAGAATTTTCTTTTGCAAACTCTTTTTCTCAGTTTCACCACAACTGTCAGATATTAGTAAAAAATCTGACACTCACATCAGGGAATTTTCTTATTTTGACTGTTTTTATTCTGTTTAATCTATTCATTTTCCCATTTTTCCATTTCTCTTTGGGAAGTCCTACTGTCTCAGACACATGACAGATGCCTCCTGGCTCTTGGTGCCCTCGGTGACTGCCCATGTTGCGGGAACCTAGGGCCGGCCCTGCTCTTTGTTTATGAAGCCTGTTAGATTTTTTTCTCATGTCTCAGTTTTCCTTCAAGTTTACTTTATCATTTCTTGTTCGTTCTTTGCTTTCCAGTTTTCAGTCGCCATCTTTCTGCATTGGGCCTCTCATTTGATTCCACTTTTATTAGAAAACCGCAACCAAAACTGCCACCAAAACTGTCAGCATAGGTTTCTTCAGTTTTTAAGCTGGTCTGCTTGTCTTTCTGGCTGACTGGCTATATATGTATATATGTATCATGTGTACAGGCTGCACCAATGGTGCTAGAGGGCTGAAAATTTAAACATTTACACCTTATTATATCCAGAAAAAAACATTTTTTGTATTTTGAAAATTTCACCTCTGAAAAAAGATTTTAGTGAGGGGAGTTCAATTTACAATGTAAGTGTATGCTAAATTGGTCCCTTAGTTTATGTCCAGCAGCATTCACACTTGTTTTTTGAAGATTTGGACTTTTTAGTGATCCAACAAAATGCGAAAGAAGTAACTTATTCATTGATCTCCACTTTTTCCAATTTTTTAATTGATCACCCCCAACATGGCATGCTGCCAAAATATGCTGGTCCCATGACGGTTTGTATTGAGCGACTAACCAGACCTGTTTCATTTTGCTTTTGTTTTTTCTTTTAGAATTCGGCTCACTCTTGGAGAGAATTCTGTTCCATGCTCTTTAAGCTGTGATATGTTGCGATTAGACACTAAGTACAAAATTAAATGACTCAAACAAAACACTTACAGTGCTGGTCACAATTATTGGCACTCTTGAACTAATCACTGCTACCAAAGGTTAAAGTAATCAATGCTACCAAAGGTTTAGGTTATTCATGTGTTCACACATTTATATGTATCTATCTATCTATCTATCTATGTATCTGGACTTTTAAGTAGGTATAATCGTTCATAGTAGAAACTTGAAATTTAGCACACACACTCCCCTCAATGAGTAGAGTAAATGTTTTCTCTTTTGTATTTTGAAAATTCCCCCCCTAAATAGCTTTTTAGAGGGGGGTTCAATTTGATCTATCTATTCATCAGAACTTTGCCCAGCCCTAACCCTTTATAGCAGAAACCTGAAATTTTGTACACACACTCCCCTCAATGAGTTGGAAAACATTAATTTTTTTGTTCTTTGAAAGTTCCCCTCTGAAATAGGGTTTTAATGAGGGGTTCGATTTTCAATGTAAGCTTATGCTAAATTGGTTACTAGTTTGTGCTCACTTGTTTTTTTTGAAAATTCAGACATTTTTTAGTGATCACATCCCAACTTTTTAATTGATCAGCCCCAACACAGCATATATGAGTGGCAGTGATTCATAATTGCCCTTGGAATGCTAAATCTTTCTATAACCTATACAATATCTTCAAAAATAAATCGAAATATAAGAAATTTGTGTCATCAGAATATCTTTATAGGATGTCCAAAGTAATTTAACAAAAAAACATTATTTTTCAACTTACATGTATTAATTTCAAAAAAGAAATAGAAAATATGATCTCGAAAGTAATAAAGGCACCCTTCATTCATATTTCATTGCAAACCCTTTGGCAATGATGATGGCTTCCAAAAGTTTCTTGCAGCCATTTATAAGCTTCTCACACCTGTTAGCTGGTAGTTGCAATTTGTTCAAGCTCTTGAATGTTGGCAGGATTTATGTGGTGTATGGTATACATTGAAACCATGACTCCAGATTTCCACTCCCTCCAAAGATTTTCAACTGGATTGAAATTAGGACTCATTGCTGGCCAGTTTAAAACATTCCATTTTTTTCTTTTTCAACCATCCTTGTGTGCCTTTGAATGTGTACTTAGGTTTTTAGCATGCTGGAATACTCATGATCTTCGGAGCAAACCTAGTTTTCTTATCACTGGGTAGCCTTGGTAATCCTTTTATTTCAGGGTCCAGGATTTTATCATGTTGGAGAACCAGTAAGTATTTATACACACTTTACAATGAGCTTTTCTTATTTTAAAAGTATTTCTTGGCATTATTTATTGTTTTTATTTACAGTTTATCATTGTCTTCTATTTTCTAGTAAGTAAACATTGATTATAGCTTCCTTTCAATAAAGGCATGAACATAAATTCTATCAGATACAGAAATGAAATACAGTGCAGGCAAAAAGTTTCTGATATTTTTCAAAAGGTTTATTTTAACATCCTTATACACATTAAAAATTGACAGAATTTGGAGCAAAGATTTCTGATTTTTGTACATAACTTTTCAATGTTCAATCTTGTTTTTAGCTATATAAGAATGTTAAAATAAACTTTTTTGAATGTATCAGATACTTTTTGTACTCACTGTATTTTTCTTTAAAGTTCAATGATTTCTTTTCTTTGGAAAAAATATTTTATAATATTCAAGTCTCATATTCATAAATTCTTCACAGCACCAATTTACATAAATCACAATTCCAGACCAAAGACATTGAGCCTCAGGGCCCAGATTTGTTTATGTGAAATCTTTTAAAAACCCAAACTGCACAGATAGAAAGTACAAACTTTTCTATTTTTGAGTTTTAAAATAATCAATCAATACTTTCTTGAATTTTTACACATAAAATATATGAGAGAATACATATATATATATATATATTTCAATTTCTGTGGCAGGTATGAAATTTCAATAAAAAATAATTTTATCTTAACGGCCATTTACTCTCTAAAAGTTATTGCACATCTTCCAGGTATTTTATTTTTAGGTGGGAAGGGACTATAATAATTCTAATGTACCATTCATTTACTCCCAAAGTAATTTCTTAGAGTGTAAAAAGGCAATAAGAGCGATCCATATGAATTCTACAATTTCCCTGAGGCTGCCTAATATATGAAAAATTGTGTTTTGATTGAAAAGAGTGGAGCAAGTGCAAAACACTCCTCTTGCCCATTTAAAAACATTGTACTCAAATACACTTGAGAAGAATTTTATTGGGGTTGTCATTCTGCACATTCTAAATATTACTTACAGATTCATTTATCCATTTTTCGTCGCTCGCAGCCTGACCAGTCAGAGGATTCAGGGATGAAGGATAGGGGAGGGGTGGCCTTTGACTTGCATTATTGAGCATAGTGTAGAGATCAGTCTCCTCCTAGAAGGATTAATGGAATCATTACAGGAGGCTCTCTACATGATCCCCAGCTGTCATCCATCTAGAAACTGACTAGGCTAGATGCTGTTTAATTTCAGTGATTGTATGAGAATGGTTGTATCCCATGTGATTTAGCCATACAATTACTTTCAGATTAAATATCACTCCAATATCCTCCATGTGAATTTTGATTCACATGCTACCCACCCAGAACAGGTATGTTCTTTGAACGTTCATGTAATGTTTGCACAAACATTAGTGAGGACACATACTGTTTGTTTGCAAACGTTCCACAAACTGTTGCAAACAGCCAAATGTCATACAAACAGTAGCAGACAGTGAGTAAACAGTTGTTTAAGACTTGTGTCCAAATGTTTATTGGGTGTTTGTACATAAACAAAGCATCTACTGTTTAGCATCACAATGCAAACAACCCAACAATTATACAAACGGTTACAAATGTTCATGTAATGTTTGTAAACAACCCAACCATTTGACAAATGGTTACAAATGTTCATGTAATGTTTGCAAACAACCCAACCATTAGACAAATGGTTACAAATGTGTATGTAATGTTTGCAAACAACCCAAACATTATACAAACGTTTACAAACAGTAGATGAACGTTTGGCTGATGATTGCAAATGGTTAGGTCTGGGTGGGTAGTTTTATAAACCCAGTTACATTTTTTCCTTTGAACTTATCAGATATTAATCACAACTACCCACAACACTGGTTTATTGCTGGCTTTAGGTTATTCATGTGTTCTGAGATTTATATGTTTTCAAATTGGAGGACTCCCAGGCAACTGCCCAGTATGCCCATGTGATAAGACAGCCCTGGATATCACGTCATCTCAAGACAGTAGGAAAAGTTAAAAAGTTGGTAAAATGGGTCCCACATTAACTGAATGTAATGCTCCATGACAGTTGTAGTCTTTACACCTCTCAGATGATTATGTCTAAGTTTAGAGTATTGAGATAGGAAGTCTTGCAGCAACCTCTGTATTCACCCGATTCTTTTTTCTACAGATCATCATCTTTTCAATCATTTTGAACTTCATATCCGTCATATACGAAGCCATAATGCATGCTTTTACTAAATTTGTGATCACTAAACCTAGAGATGGCATATCATCAGTAGAGAATCGTTAGAAAAAGGTTATTGCATCAAATGGGTCATATTTTGATTAAATATTTACCTTTTTTGTTGCTTATATCATTGTTCGTCATGCTATTCAAAAAATGACATTTCATATATCTATATAATCATTGTGCATATCCACATAAAATTTCATCCGTTAGATGATAAAAGTTCCTTACTTCCTTTCATATTCAAAAATATTCAGCAAAATGATTTTTAATCACTGCTACCCACAACCCTGGTTTATTGCTGGGTTTAGATTATTCATCTGTTCTGACATTTATATGTATCTATGTATCTATATATCCAGACTCTGCCCAGCCCTAACCGTTCATAGTAGGAACTTGAAATTTTGCACACACACTCAACTCAATGAGTAAGAAAGTAGGGGAAATCTCTTTTTTGTTTTTTGAAAATTCCCCACCAAATAGGTTTTTAGTGGGAGGTTCAATTTACAATGTAAGTTTATGCTAAATTGATCCCTTAGTTTGTGTCCAGCATCATTCTCATTTTTTTTTTAAACCACCACTTTCACCACCACTGTTTAATGTACAAGGTAAAAAGAAGAATACATAAGTGGTGGTGATTCATAATTCCCCTTTTATTCAGAATTAATAACCTTCATGTTATCATTCAATGATGAAAGTGTTTACAAAAAAATGTTACGTAAGTATCATGAGTTATTCCCCTTAGGCAAAATAGTTCTTATCCACTTCCGCTAAGGGGTGCTGCTTTACGTTTTGGTGAAGGAGCAGCCATATTGTTTTGGTTATTAGTAGATAAGAGAGATTGAGAACACACGTGTGTGTGGTGACCGCAGTCATTATTTGAATAAAGGACCTGTAAGTACATCTTCTGTTTACATTTTTAATCTGCTAATATCTGTCATTAAACCAAGCTTACAAAAAAGATTCAATATTCTTACAGATCCAATTTGCTTACTATTCACATCTACATTTTATTAATTTTCCTTTTTTTGTTTGAAAAGCATAATATGGACAGCCCACTAAGCAAATGGCAATTTTAATATTTATCTAGATAGGATGATGATAATATGAAGAGATATTATGACATCTTTTTCTCAGTATTATTTGATAATGAAAGTAAAACCCTGCGCAAGACGTGAAGAATGGACAGGCTTGGTCATTGTGAATGTGATGGTCACACAGTACACAAGCTCACTCAGTGGTGTCTCACTGCCGACTGAGTAACCCCACAGAAGAGTGTCTGTTCAAGCAAGCACAGTAAGGTCCTTTCTGATTGGTTGCCAAGTAAAGTCAAGACGGCACAACCAGTTCTCAAGATATTCAAAATGGCTGGATACTTTTTGGACAGACCTCGTACACTCACATCAAATTATTGAAAATTGGAACATAAAAGGAATTTTGGACCAAAGTCAAATTTGCTTCCTTTAATTCATTTATACCAGAAAAAACAAAATCATATCTACTTATATCTCCTTATAGATATAGCAATAGACAGAGAAAGAGAGTGGGAGTATCTAAAATGGCATCAAGATATTACATAACTTTATTCTTGTTCTTTCAAGAAATATTCAACTTACTCAGACAAAAAGCTGTGAGATGCGTCCCAGAATTATTTCCCAAGTAAAAGTTACAGTTAGACGTTTTGTTACATAATCTTAAACAGTCACTCCCACTGACATCTTAGGACTGTTATTTACAATATCAAAATACATATCTAAAATCAATATGTGGATATGTGCATGGGCATGTGTGTGTATGTGGGTTTGTGAGAGAGTGTGTGCTTAACATAACACAAACCATCCACTCTGAATTGATATCATGAATAAATAATAAAGATTTTAAAATCCAGTATCACTGAGTTTGGAGAAGAGAAATCAATAAAAATGACAGAAAATTTAACAGATTGGTATAAAGTGTTCAATAAATAAACAAACTTAAATTCCCATTCACTATTACTGATTTATAATTAACAAGTGAAGAAGCCGTATCCAAAATAGACATTTGACTAGTAAATCGCAGACAATATGGACAGATTCTTGAACATCCAATCATCACCAGTAAGTAAGCATAACACAAATCAAGATCGATCTAAAATGGTGTCCGATCATGTGCTCTGATGTATAATACTTACTAAAACAACCATCACATTTTCCTGTGCAGAAAGAACATCAATGAAATATTTCACTGTATTTTGGTTGGTATTGGAAAATCGAGCTAATCACTTTGATTATATTTAGTTTAGTTTAGGAAAAAAGGAAAAGTATCAGTTTCTGCTAAGAATTTTTAAGATTCTATTATTCAACTACTTGACCACCTCCTGCAGCCCAATCCAAAAGTTAAACAGAATGTTAAGCTAAGGAATAGTGTAACAATGCTGCTGACCACAAGATCATCCGAGAGAGATCATTATAGTGTAACAACGCTGCTGACCACGAGATCATCCGAGAGAGATCATTATAGTGTAACAACGCTGCTGACCACGAGATCATCTGAGAGAGATCATTATAGTGTAACAACGCTGCTGACCACAAGATCGAACCGGAGACCTCTGCCTAGCCACAGCTGAAGAGTCTTTGTGTGGCAGCGCTGTTGCAACATCCGGGCTTCCAGCTTATGTGTTGCTGCGCCAGACACTTCGCATACGGGCAAATCATTTCAGAATGTGATATAAGTGGCAGATTATGAGGAGTGAGGCAATTTTCGTTTTGACTGCAGTCAGAAGAACATTGTTGGTGTGTAGTGATTTGAGAGAAAACAGTTCCCTCTGAAGAAGTGTCATGTGATTGAGACTTTGTGCCTTGCTGTTCTCCCATTTTAAAGAGACTCTATGCCCTGCGGTCTTCCTGTTTTAAAGAGACCTTTCTACTACAATTAGAGAATGGTCCCTTGTAAAAAGATTATGGAGTTTCCAGCTAGTATGTATATATGTATATTGAACAGAAAGTAAGGGTTCAGTTTAGCATTATAGATACATTATAAATAGACCAGAATTCTTAAAGATTTTTCTAAGTTAATTGAGTATGCGTACCAAATTTGGGTCAAATTTGGTTCAGCGGCACCAATGTTTAATGGGTGAGGTGGCACAGTGATAAACAGAGCCAGTTGTTTTATATAATCATCATCATCATCAGCCGTTATAAGTCCACTGCTGGACAAAGGCCTTTCTCAGCTTCTTCTATGACGACCGTGACTGTGCTCCATCTCATGTCTTGTCTTCTTCTAAGTTTGCTATCTATAGAGCACCAATCCGTTATCATCCCTTCTTGCTATGTGTCCTGCCCATCTCCATTTTTATTTTATTTATTTTTAATTATTTCTATGATATCTTTTACTTTGGTAAACTAACTAAACCACTTAAAAAGAAACTCAGAATAACACAAAGAGCCATGGAAAGAGCAATTTTAGGAATAATACTAAGAGATAGAAAAAGATCAGACTATCTAATAGCTCTGTTTATATCCAGGATAAATTGTTACCAAACAATAGGAAAATATACATGAAAACAATATGTTGAAAATGTTACTGGAATATGTAGTACTGAATGTAATATTATCAGATGGAGTTCAGGTTAAAACATTACTTGTTATTATCAAAAAGCTTTGGTTTTTGTGTGTTTTCTTTTTAATGTTTTAGCTGGTTTATTCTCTGGCCTTCTTCAGTTGAACATTTGTCAGTTGTAGGTATGTTAACTGAGCTGCCAGAGATGGACATGCGTGGGTATGTGGGGGTACAGTGTATATCTACTTCTTAATTTCAGTGTAGGTTATATTGTCTCTAAATGGACCTGCAATTGGCCATATCTAAAGAAAATTACCCACGTGGCTTACAGTGCCACAGAACCACCAGGTGAACAGGGTCACTTCACTCATGCCTGATGGAGCTCTGTGATCTCCGAGCATAAATCCTAGATACAGCCTAACCATTTCATTCATTGTGTGCTGCATTGTGTGGTTGTTAGGGACAGGTAGTTAAGATTTCTTAAATTGAATCCCTTTCATTTTTTCTTTTTGGCTAAACAAAATATTGAATATAAAATTCAACAAAAATAATTCCAATAATCATTCAGTGACAACCAAAAATTGTCATTTCTTCTTCTGTTTTCCTGACCAATCACTGTGGCCCAATGGTAGAGTGCTCACCTCTGGTTCGGTAGTTCATGGTTCAATCCACCACCAAGTCATACAAAAGACTTTAAAAATGGTACTCCATGCCTCTCCACTAAGCACTCAGTGGAAGGACTAGGATTGAAGAACCTCTCCATGTGGCTAAGGTGTTACAGCCAAATCACGTTGGATACACCGGCTCTCATAAGAGCACTGAAGTCAAGCAATGTCGAGCATTGTCAGTACCTAGATGGGTGACCAAACCAAAAGTGGGTCTTACTAACAATTACCCGGGTGTAATCAGCGACTCCCTTGATGAGGGTATAAGCGGAGAGCAATGATACTGCTGAACAAAGGCCTTCTTCAGCTTCTTCCATGTCAATTAGTACATGACTGTATTAACCTCTGCCATGTTTTACAGGCAAACCTTTCTATCTATATCTTTCTATCTTATTCAGTGTAGGTTATATTGTCTCAAAACGGCCTTGAAATTGGCCATATCTAAAGAAAATTACCCGCAGGACATACTGTGCTCCAGAACCCCCAGGTGAACAGGTTCACTTCACTCATACCTGATGGACCCCTCTGTGATCTCCGAGCATAAATCCTAGATACAGCCTAACCATTTTGTTCATTGTGTGCTGCATCGCGTGGTTGTTAGTGACAGGCTGTTAAGATTTGTCTACTTAATATAGTATCTAATGCAATGAGTTGTTGAACTTAAAGTGTAACACTGTTTCTGCCTTGATGAGTCTGAAAAAAGGACACATGAAATAATCAATAATTCTATATGTACAATTTCTTAAAAAATGGCTTGAAAATTTGGTGAATTTTAAAATCTTGCGTCTTTGTATGTGAGTTATGGGTGTATATAGTTAATATATTTTATGACAAAAGACATTTGAATTATCTCTCAATGTTAGCATGTGGTGCCTTCTTACCTCTTTATTCCACTCTGTTGTTATTGGCTAATCAGTTTTATAATATGTTATATATTTGTGAAACCACAATTAGTGTCTTTTGGGACATAGACT
>VCCN01000387.1:10953139-10970604 GCA_006491835.1 Architeuthis dux
TACAAAGAACTGGTGGATTATCATTATCATTATCACCATATTTATTATTATAGAGTACATATTCCCTGATGGCTATTAGGAGTTGTGTTTTACTTTGAGTTGATAATATTATTACTTAAAGGAAGTAGTGATATCATTTTATAAAGGTCATAACTTTGTAATAGTGGGGAGATGGTTCAGACACTGACAAACTATCCCTCTGCTTGACTGTCCAACCTGTCCCCCCACAATAGGATAAAATAATGGCTACCGTCAAAGTTCACACAACAAAGTTTAACATTCACTTTCAATAACAATATCTTTGACATGTAACACAGATTCACCATAATAATGCATAAATCACTGCTTGCCATATTCATGTAGGTAGAGCTTATGATATACACAACAAAAAATACATACAAACCTCAAAAAATATAAATTCTGACCTAGAGAAAGAAGTTCTGGGCAACGATATAAGCAAACTCTCAAAATTTCCTTCAAGATCTAACAACCCTAGGTCCCATAGTTTTTTCAGGAAATGCAATATCTGACCTATCCCACTGTCCGAAGTATCACCGCCCTCCCCTATTAATTATATGAGTCTGGCGTTGGTCATGAGAATTTCTTTTGCAAATTGTATCTCTTTGTTTCACTATAATAGAAAGTTTTTAACTGTCAGATATTCCTGAAATATCTGACTTCACATCAGGGAATTTTCTTCTTTTAACTGTTTTTATTCTGTTTAAATCCTTAATTTTTGCATTTGTCCATTTGTATTTGAAAAGTCCTACTGTCTCAGAGATAGGAGCCCCTTAGGACTTGGCACCCTGGGCGACTGCCTCTGTTGTCAGTACATTGGGCTGGCCCATCCTAAATAGAAAACGAAAAAACAAATCATATCAATGGTCAGTTTTCTTTAAAAATTATTGTATTACCTATGAAAAGATAAGATGGAACTTGTTTGTGCATGATGTAAATTCTCATTTCTTGAGTAGTTGTCGAAGAGCCTGAAGCAAAAATCCCTCCAATCCTTGCTTGGCTTTACGTATTAGCAGCCCTGGATTAACCATTAAGCAGAATAAGCCCACATCCTTAGGGCATCAAAAGAGAAGTTTAGTGACCAGATTATATCTGTGTGTGTATCAGTGTGATGAAAGAAATTCTAGTTAAAGATTAATAATAATTATTAATATTTTGTCATTTTGTAAACAGAAGGAGTAAATGAAAGAGAAATAAATGCAATCTTAGAACTAGAAAGCATTCAGAGATTTCTGCCAATGCCATACATAACCCTGGATTAACCATAAAGCGGAATAAGCACGTGCTTAGAACATCAAAAGAGAAAGGGGCATCACAGGTTTCTTGCAGTTTCCTGATTTAAATTATTAAAAGTTGTTTAACACAAAATTTAAAATGTAATATTTTATTTCTTGTCTTGTATATAGAGTTATTTAAAACATTCAATATTGAAAGAAACTGGTCATTTTGCAAGCACAAGTTTCATAGATAAAGATTTGGTTTAGTGAAGTATTTTTTATAGAAGAAAGTATTTTTCTTATGTATTTTGATGCATTTTGAATGAAAATGATCTTCATATCTTCAGAAATTTTTCATTTTTTAAAATCTTGTCAGTTAAGCAATGGGTGGGCCAATGCTTAGGGCATCAAGTGGCTTTAATCTGAGGGCCCTGATCAAAGTATTTTGATTGTTGTAAGATATTTTTTTAAAACAGTTGACAGAATAAGACCTGATGATGATAACAAAGCAAATGTTTTGTGAGACAAAAGTTTTTAAAGAATACACAATAAAAAAAATAATTTTATTTTTTGTTTTGTATATAGTGTTAATTCAAACATTCAATATTGAAGGAAACTGGCCATTTTGAAAGCACAAGTTTCATAGATAAAGATTCGCTTTAGCAAAGTAGTGTATTTTTGAAGGAGAATCTATTTTTCTTCTGTATTTTGATGTGTTTTGAATGAAAATGACCTTCATTCTTCAGAATTCTTTTCATTTTTGAAAAACTTGCCAGTTACACAATGGGAGGGCTGAGGGGGTCACCATTTTGGGGCTATGCTTTGGGCATTAAGTGACTTTAATCCGGCCCTTGTGTATTAGGTAGGCATTTGTATGCATTTGTATGATCATGTTCTCTCAGAAAGCAAAATAGAATTGAAATGATTGCTTGCAAGTGAAAAAGGATTGATATTGAACTTTGATCTTGGCGACTGAAAAATATCGCAGAAAACAATTTTTTTTCAAAATTGTATCACTAATGCTGACAAATATATTTTAACCTTGTCAAAAATTTGGCATTGAATTTTATTTATTGCTGAATAGAATCTACACTTTTTCTTCGCAATAGAATTTTAATGGAATCAGAAAAATATACTTGTATGTAATGAATACTTGATTAATGGACAAGAAACGGGGTTGATTTTTGTCAGCCATCCAGTGTTTATTTGCATAATTCTCTCACTGCTTCTATAGAGAAGTCTGCAAAATTGAAAAACAAATCAATAAAAAGTATAGAATAGAATAGAATGGTAGATACAATTAAGAAGCATATCAATAAAATGAAGTATAGAGAGAGAAGTGGTGTCTGGATTTGAGGCAATCAGTTTTTTAGATGTTGTTTTCCAGAAGAGAGAGAGACAACTAAAAGTTTTAATACAGCAATTATTTTTTAAGATCATTTTTTTGTTATTTTAGTATTATTTATTACACTGTGGTAATAAAGTAATCAGACAGATCTCCCTTTGTTACTTATTAGAACTCTCCTATAACTATATAAAAAGAGGTACTTCAGACTCCATGTACGTGTAAGCACATATAAGTTGAATAAAGCTTTCACAAGCAAATCTCTTGTCTCTTATTCATTACATACACATTGCATGGATTTAGATACAGGTAGGTTTTGAATGAGATTCAAACTTGCAACCCATGCATGTCAGGAGAGCTTACTATATAACAATGCTTTTACTATCTTGACCATTGCAGCAACTAAAGGTTGGGAAGGCATAAGACCAAGTTCCCTTGTTGGGAACGGTCTCTCGGCACCCATCATCTCTCTCCCACTCTTCACTCTCTGGCCGACGAAGTAAATAAAAATATGTCTTATATTTTCACAACCAGTCTTCGGGATCTTCCTTTCTATCCAAGTCCAGGACATTCACCCCACTATACAACAGATGCAGCTCATTAAAAAAGACAAAACAAAAACAAATAGAAGAAATGAATGTGAACTAGTTCATTTTGAGGACTGTGAACTTAGTTCAAAATTCAAAATTGTGAACTATGAATATGAACTAGTTCATTTTAATCTGTGTGAACTAAACTATGAGCTAGCTCTTCTGAAGTGTGAACTTGTACAACACTGGATATCAATATGTAGATTATTGTTGTTTTCATTATTATTGGTATTTGAGATGAATATCATTTGTCATGACCAATTTCATTCCAGACCTCGGAGTGCATGTGGACAACAAACTCAAATTTTCTCAGGATATGCAATCAATAGTGAACAAGGCCAACAAAGTTCTGGGGTGCCTACGGCACACATTCAAGTTCATGAACAAAGAAATATTTAAATCTTGTCCACCCACACTTGGAATACACATCGTGTGCAATGTCTTCTCAGTTGAAGTGAGACCAGGATGTGATTGAAAATTGCTGGGGAGAGCCACTAAACTAGTGACCGAACTGAAAGACCTCCCCCCACGCAAGCAGACTGTAACAGTTCGATATACCAACTCTCGCATACAGATGCAGAAGAACTGATGTGATAGAAACCTACTGCATCATGACCAACGAGAACTCAGTCATTGCCCTATCTGGCCAAACAAGCACATGCTGAAGCTTTCACCAAACACACACACTAGATACAAACTTTTTTCTTCACTGCAAGAGTGACAGTGGACTGGAACTGTCTGAGTGAAGCCACGGTCACTGCAGAGAATGTGAACACTTTTCAAGACTCTCCTAGAGAGGGAATGGTCAAGCAGAGACAAATATTATTACACCTTCTCCTATTAAATTATGTAACCCACGCTCATCATAAAAGCTGAGAAATAATTGGTAGAAATCTATGTCGGCCTAATTACTGCATGGTATCGACTGACTGATATAAAGTACATAAGGTACATTAATTTCCTTTAAATGAAATATGTGTATCGTGTAAAATAGAGAATATGTTGATTTTGCTAATTTCTGACCATGATCCATAGTAAACACACCTTATATGAGCCACATCTCAGACTCACTTCTGCTGCATCAGCTATTTCTCACCAGTAATGCATCGAGAATAAATTTCCAAATGATTTGATTTTAAATTTTCAAAGGAATGCTGCTCACACATATAAAGTAGATTTTGCCTCACAAATACTATTCTGAGTTGAATACCAAACAAGGCAACCATTCAAGTGTTCACTACAGAATAAACAATCTCTGCAGTGGAGAATCAAAACTTGGCTCAATTTGCTCCGTTAAAATATGAAAATATTTCCAATAAATATGGTTTTACTCCAGTTTTGGACTGTTCATTATAATGCTTCTTCTTTTTATCCTGGATGACAGCTTCCTTATTAGAAACCATCAACCAAAACTGTCAACATGGGTTTCTTCAGTTTTTAAGTTGGTTTGGCTGGCTATGTATGCATGTATGTATGTATCATGCGTACAGGCTGCACCAATCGAGCTAGAGATCTGAACATTTTAACATTTACTCCTTATTAGTTCTAGAAAAAATGGTTCTTTTGTTTTTTGAAAATTCCCTACCTAAAAAGGTTTTTAGTGTGGGGTTCAATTTGCAATGCAAGTTTTTGCTAAATTGATCCCTTAATTTGTATCCGGCAGCATTCACACCTATTTTTGGAAAATTAAGACTTTTTTTTAGTGACCACTGCCTAACAAAAGGCGAGAGAAGTAACTTATTCATCGATCACAGCCTTTTTCCATTTTTTAATTGATCACCCTCAACACGGAATGCTGCCAAAAGATGTTGGTCACATGATAATTTCTATTGAGTGACTGACCAATCTATTAAAGACCTTATTTCGAATGCTAATGATGAGGATGGTCATGTTGTTCATGACTTTCTTTTGTATTTTCTGCACCATTTACATCTCGGACTGCTCGGACTGTCAGGTCACCCCTCTAGTCAGCACACATCTGCTTCTTTTGGAGTGACCAGGGACTGTACTTAAAGTTGAATACAGCCGTACAGTCATGTGGATCTGCACCTACAGTTGCAGACAGCTGCACTATCATGATATTCTGTGATCAAAGTTGCAGGCATCTGTTCCGTCCTGATTCTCCTTCAAAGGATCGGTAGAACTCTATAGCCAGCTCAGGCATCTACCAACTACGGGATGTTCACGTCCTGTGGTCTAACCACAGTTCAGCCTTACTGTCTGAACATTCCCGCAAAGGGGCGGCATATCCCAATAGCTAACTCGGGCATCTGTCAGGAGAAGGTCAAACCTACGACCTATGGGCTCTGCTCCTATTCACTGCACTCCGGTGGTCCATAGGATGTAAGCCCTTGGTTTAAAGAGTAGGGTCGACCCTGGGCAAGTCGCACTTCACCTTAAAACTTCATTGCTCATGCTGAAGGATTACTCCGCTCGCATGTATTATTTACCTCTGCCAACAAAGTTGGGATATGCATATGTATTCACCTGTGTCCCTCTGTCCATCCTTCAATCTGTCTGTCTGTCAACACCATATCTCCAAAAGTTCTCCATGAATTTCAATTAATTTTTCTTATGGAAAGGTGAGCAAAGTAAATAAATTTGAGGATGGATACATGATTTATTTCCTCCCCTGAATCGTAGCTATAAGTCAACAATGCATAGTATCTCCAAACATTCTAAGTGGATTTCAATGAAATTCTGTGGTAAGACGGGCCATGGGCTAAAGAAGAATTGGGGTGGATCCAGGATTTTTTACAGTTACCTCCCCTGCATCGTTACTAGCTGTGAACAGATTTTCATTCATCTTTTAGTGACAATGGAATTGGCTGAGGTATGTGCTCTCTGAGTGCTTTTTATGAGTTCTCTTATATAAATTCAGAGCAGCTTTGTTCGTTCTTGTTCAGTAATGATAAAAAGATCAAAGACAGCATGTCAGTCTTTTCTATGCTTTCCTCAAGCCACTAATCTCTTAAAGAGGTGTTGTTTTTTTTTGGTTCACAGACATCAGTTTTTAAGTGGCAAAGAAGAGTTAAAACAAAGATAAAGTTTCTCAAAGAAATGAAAAAACTTTGTATCTTACATTTTTTCTCCTGCAATCTGTTTATAGTAAAAAGAATTTAGAAAGACAGTTTGTTTTCGTGCTGTTTCAACAGTTTAACAAAAACAATACGGAAAACTTGTTAAAGGTGTTGAACAAACAAAGAAAATAACAAAGTACTAGGATTTCAATTGAAACAGTGACCATGTTAAACTTGGCTAATCCTGTGTTGAAAGCATTATATTAAATCAAACATACATTCTTGAATTGTGTCTATGGTTTTGAGAAGGGTTATTAAGACATATGTCCATCCACACTTCGAGTACTGTGCACAGTCCTGGTCACCGTACTTGTGCAAAACTGGCATCTTTTCCTTGAAAACCTTGAACACTTAAAAGATTAAATCTGCTTTCATTCATGCAGCTATTCTCTGTTATTTCTGCTTTCAGCTTTTTGCCACCGGCTGTTGGCAAAGGTTCCTTTGGACTGAAACACAGAAAGATTTTGCCCTGTCGGCTGAGGCCTAGAATACACCGATTGCATAACCTGCAGATGGGTAATCCCCCCACACACACACACCAAAAAAAAACAAAAAAAAACAGGCGCCACCTGTTTTTGCACCAAAGTCGCAAGACACTAATGAAAAAAGAAAAAGAAAAAAATGTTTACCAAAGTCGCAAGACTCTAGTTAAGGAAAAATAACCTTTCACCAAAGTCACAAGACTATATTTATGTAAGAACCCATCCCCTTATTTAATTTTATGACATTCTAATAAATATTGAACCGAACAATTAACTCTCTTAAGGAAGAAAATCATTTTTGTATCAGGTTTTTCTTCATTCAGGATTATGACCCAAACGGACTTTATATAATCTAATATAATGACAATAAAGCCCAAGGCCAACTAGTGTATGTGTAAGCAATTTAGTTGTTTCACCTTTAATACAATATGAATACAAGAATTTCAGTTACCAATAACTTCCATTAACTTATCAAATTACTGTAAACACACTGACAAGGACTATAGTTATATAGACTTTAGTCTATAGGCAAGGACTCGTTCCTTATGATATATAAGACTTATGTCCATCCACACCTTGAGTACTGTGCACAGGCCTGGTCACCATACTTGGAGAGAAATAACAAATATTTTAGAAAAGTCCAGAGATGAGCAACTAAGTTAGTACTGGAATTAAAAAGTATGAGTTATGAGGATAGGCTAAAAGTGTTAGGGTTAACATCGTTAGAAAATAGGAGAGATCGGGGAAACTTAATAGAAATGTTTAAGATTATGCATGGTTTAGAAGTAGTAACCCTGATGTATTTTTTACTAGAAGGGGGTACAAGGGACTGAGAGGCCATACATATATGGTAGAAGCAAATAGAAGTAGATTGAATATCAGAAAGTTCTTTTTTAACAAGAGTGGTGTGACTTTGGAATAGATTACCGGAATATGTAGTGCTATCAACAGATGCAAATGATTTTAAGAAGAATTATGATGTTTATTACACCACTGCAAAGGTTTAAGGCCCTAGATATTGTGTAAATATGATTGTTATGATGTGTGCTTGTATATACAAATTGTATATAATCGACAACTGAACACCTTGTTGTTTCTGTTGTTTCGGCCTTCGTTAGGTGTTATTACACCTGAAGAAAGCCATAGAATGTCACACTACTGGAGAAAGAGAGCATAGAATGTCATGCAACTCGAGAAAAGACCAGAAAAAGAGACTCTCTTTCCCAAGGGATATTACATATTACACCTTAAGAAGGCTGTAGAATGAATTGTCCGAAATGTCATGTGAATAACATAAACAACAAGAAGGAGTTCAATTGTCCGAAAGACTCTTGAATTCTGTCTAGTAATGTAATTTTTTTGAATTTCTTAGATGAAGCGTTATAAATAATTATGAACTTTTCCACAAGTATTTCATTCATCTTAATTTCAGTTGCTTTTCATCACAACTCTCAGACCGTCAGTTTTTAGTAAGCAATGTGGATTTAAATAAACAATAAGCCTCCAGTGAGACACACAAAGTTGTCAGGGGTTAAGTACACATGGACAATTGTTAGTAAGACCCACTTCCGACTTGCCAGGCCTGTTGAAGCTTTGTTCTGTTTACAACACCTGGTATTACCTAATAGGATAGGTTGATTTTTCATTTTTTTTTAAATCAGCTTTGTATGAGTCCAGATCGATAGAATAATAAACAAGGGATAGATTCAAACTAAGATATTTAAACCATAATATCACCAAAATGTTCAGAGTAAGAGCCCTTAGAAGCAAAGGAAAGCATCTACTGAATAGAGGAGTGGAAATAAGTGGATCAGTACTAGAGGAATGGGGTATGTGGATTAGGATTAATGGAATGGGAGAAGGGGAATAGGGATATATGAATGGAATAAGAGGAATGGAGATAGACGAATGGGCTTAAAGGAATGGTACGATAACTAAAAATACACAAGATAACATCCTTATTAGATTGTTAAGAGAGAAATGTATATAAAAACTATAAAAATTGGGACTGGATTATTCTAAGATTTGTGTACTAAGTTACCATATAGCACATAATACTTCGGCCCGGTTATTGTTTCGGGTAACACCGCAATAATATCCCACAACTTGAATATTTCACTCTTTGAAGTAGCTTCCTCAAAGGATGGTAAACTCTAAGAATACAATGTATGGTTGTTATAATGACAGATATTAACAGATTCAAAATGCAAACAAAAGACATACTCACACAGATCCTTTATTCATACATATTTACAATGACCGCGGTCAATGACATACATGTGTGTCCTCTGATCTCCTAAAAACAATATGGCTGCTCGTTCACCAGAACATAAAACAGTTCCCCCTTACCGGAAGTTGATAAGCACTCTCCTGCCTAAGGGGAATAACTCAAAATACTTAACATACAATACTTTGTGTCAATTTTTATTATATCAAGTCCCAACTATCTGGACTTGTCCAAGACCACGGTTCCAAAATCAACCCACCCAATTATCTAATGGTCACCCATATAGGTACTGACCCGACCCGACATTGCTTAACTTTGGTGAATCAGTGTATCCAATGTGATTTGGCTGTAACCCTTTAGCCTCAGGAAGAGATTCCTCAATCCTAGCCATGTGCTTAGCAGAGAGGCATTAAGTACCATTTCTAAAAAAGTGTTTGGTAAGACTTGGCGGTTGATTGAACCACGGCCTAACAAACATGAGACGAGCACTGTACCACCGGGCAGCGGTGATCAGGCACATGTGTTCTTTCAATACATGAAATTCAAAAGAATCACAAGAGAGAATGTGCTGTTTGTAAATTTAATTGAGAAGTCCATAGACAATGAGACACTAAAATATAACAATAATAATGACAATAACAGTTCAAGTAAAATTTCCCAGTTGAAAGTGTTTAAAAAATGAACATCACTTCAATGCTTGGATAAGATGGTGATGATCAATGAATTTAGCAGAGATTCTGGTGCTTTTACTGAACAAGCATTGGTTCAATGATCTAATTATTGATCTATCAGAATTAACTTCTCAACAAATGTTTTATAAATTGTAAGGAAATTTTTTTATTATTGATCTTTAAAAGCATTTACATAACAGATAAACTAAGTGTTTTCAATTTAATGAATAACTCTTATTCATACAAATAATATAGAATGTCATTTTCAATAACTTCTGATTGAAATTATCTCCCTTTGACCATTTGGTGATTTTTTTAAATTCAATTCACAGAAGAGTCCCACTATTTGTTATGTTATTCATTGAAGAGTTTCACTGTCAATTACAAGCAGTTTCAACCGGTTTATGAATTTAAGAGATAAGTGATGTTAATTTTCTTTTTAAAAAAAGGGGAATAATTTAAAATGGCAGAATCCAATATGGTCAATTTCCTGTGACCAGTATTGAGGGTGGAACAAAGACAATACCTAAAAAATGACTTAAGTGTTATTAATTTAATGGTTATTTGTTGTATATATTTTAATAAATAATATTAAAATATTATTTTAAATACCTTTATGAGAAGGATGTTTGTTTTATTAAATAATGGTTATATAATTTGAAGACTTTGTTGATTATCTATTTCATGTTTCATTCAAGAAGGAACATTTGGATAATTTGATATCATTTTTGTTACCACGATGAACGTGGCAAGTTCTATTAGAGCCAAATTCACTTTCTTTCAAACCAAAATTGAAAGGGTTTTAAAACATCCATAGAGATAGAGAGGAGGCAAGAAAGAGAGATTTACAATATTTATATTTTCATGATGTTGTAAGAGAATGTTGTGATGTCATAAGAGAACTTGTTTTTAACACTTTTTTGTAAGTTGTTTTTTTACCTGGACTCATTTTCTGATCACACTATTTTTTTTCAAGTTGTTTTTTTTTTTACCTGATCTCATATTTTGAGGATACTTTTTATTGAAAGTTGGGTTCAAAAGTGAGGGGAAACGTTTTTCCCCTTTTAAGGGTCAAAAGTGAGGGGAATATTTTGAAGTAAATGCATATATTGAAATTGCAATGAAATTCTGTAAATTTGCCAATAATGTCAGAAACAAATGTCAATAATTGTGTAAACAATGTTGCAGGTTTTGAACAGAATCTGTTCTTGTTTTTAAAAGAGGTCTTGTGTATGATCTTTGTCTCTTCCATTGACTATAAAAATGTAATCTTCTAGAATCCCGGGTTCAGGAATTTAATCACTGATTTATCATATAATAAGAGAATTGAAATGAAGCATGGTCTATTGTTAAAAAGAAAGTATTTTTTTGTTTAAATTATAGAAATGTGTGCAAGTTCAAGGCTAGGGGGTTGTAACCTTATGTTAGGCTTTTACAATTGCTCTAACAAATAAAACAATGAAAAGAATGAAAATTACCTCCAGGTTAAACAATAATAGGTTTAATCAAGTTTTGAATTAGAGCTTGTGTCCTCCAGCTCAGTACTCTATCACTGAGTTTATGCACAATGTGTGTGGCCTGCAGCTCAATACCCTATCATTGAGTTTATGCTCAAAATAAGAATTTGATTAAATATCAAGACAAAGGTCCTTCTAATGACTGATACCTTGACAGAAAGTAACAGCAACAAGAAAACTAGAAGCACTCAGGGAGCATATACCTCTGATAATGCTGTACAATAAATGAAAACTGAATGAAAATAAAATATTAAAAATCAGGAGAGAGAATAGAATTCTAGCAATATGTACAAATATTGAATTACTTACCTTGAAATTTAAATTTAGTTAACTGTTCATTTTTAACCTCTTTTCCTGCAGAATAATAAAATTATCTCTGAATCAAAAACAAATTCATGGATGCGCTCCAAAATTTAATCACTTCTTCAGTAGCCTCATAGAAATTCATTGAGAACTTTTGGAGATATCATGTGGACAGATGGACGAACAGACAGAGAAGAACGTACATGAGTGAATATATATACCTCTCCAACTTCATCAGCAAAAGTAAAAAAATTCAACAACTATAGAGTGCTCAACTTTTATGAACAACAGGATGTTCAAGGTTAGCAATTTTAGTCAATTATCACCTTCAATTGGAGTTATTATTTCAACACAGTAATTAATGGGAGTGGAGTATCTATGTGATACATATACAACACATACATGCAAAGGTATTTGAAACTGAAGTCATAGCTGCTGCACAAAGATCAAAATGAAAACAAAGTAATAATATTCAAATAGTTCTTCATACAATTGAACTCCTTCTTGTTGTTTGTGTTGTAAACACTATGTTTTGGCCGATCTATTCTTCGGCCTTCCTCAGGTGTAATATCTGAATGTAATGGGGTAAGAAGAAGTTTTTTAATTTCAAAGGAGGTAACCCTTATAACGATAAGGATTCGGGTAGCTCATATCAAGATGTGTGGAATTCAACCTGATGTGGCTTCCGCTGTTCAACAGGCCCAAACTGACAAGACAAGGACAAAGTAACATCCAAATCCTACGTTATGAAGGTTACCTCCTTTGAAAATAAAAAAAACTTCTGTTTACCCCATCACATTCATTACACCTGAAGAAGGCCTAAGAAAGGATCAGCCGATACATTGTGTCAACAACACAAACAACAAGACGGGATTCAATCGTCCGAAGAACTATTTGAATGTTAATGACCCATCTCAAAACTATAGAACAACACAAACAACAAGAAGGAGTTCAATCGTCCAAAGAATTATTTGAATGTTAATGACCCTTCTCAAAACTATAGAAAATACCCTTCAGAGATGCTGTACCCTTTCAAGTCATTTCAACTTTGTCTTCTGTCCGGGTGTTTCATATCGTTTGTTAAATTTGCGTTTTTGAATATGATATTAGAACTATTTGAATGTTAATGTTTCTTCTCATGTCCAAAGAACTATTTGAATGTTAATGACCCTTCTCAAAACTATAGAAAAAGTAATACTATTACTGAAATGTCAGACATATCTGTTGTATTATCTGGCTGTATAGCAAATGAAAAAAAATAATTACTTTACTATGCAAGTAAAAAATGTATGTGTTTTAATATTTATGAGTATTTTTTGAAAGGTTAGGGCCCCTTTATAACGTATGCTAGAGGAAACTTAACTTAATCAGGCCCTGCAGAAAGTAGGAATGAAAAGAAAAAAAAACAATTCACCAACAGAGCAGCCATCAGACCCAATCCATTTTGACTCAGCAAATAGATTTAAAGTAACAGTTAGTCAACACTAACAGGCCTGAACGGCCTTAGCAAATGTTTTGATGTTCACCTGCACCCCACCAACTAACCAGCTAGCTAATCACCTGCGGAAAAAAGACGAGGACTTTTATTGCCCATTCCAATGACATCAAGTGCTTTTTGATTTAGGATACTAACAAGATCACGTAAGCAATCACTGACTAAATGTGGGTATTGATCAGACCTAAGTGTCGGAGAAATGATGGTGGGAACATTGCGAACTACCAGTTAAGATGAGGGTCAAGGCAGAGAAAGCATTGCAGCAAGAACGATGTTGCTCAAAGACGGCTGTAATTTTGTAGTGACAGCCATAATTAGTGGGGATTTTCAGATGAGACTGATGTTACCTTGGTGAACCAATTTAATGAGACTGGGAGGATGGCACCGTGCTGAACTGATTGGTGCGAGAGATGAACTGGGCAAATTCTCCTGGGGTCAAGCAAGTGCAAAGAGTTTACGATGACATATTCATCAATTCTTACATTTGGTGCACAGTGATATAACTGTATGGTTAGAGAATTGAACAAGAAAATCTTGAGTACATGGTTTAATTCCTGAGATCAATTTGGTCTACATAGCTAATTACTAGTAACAAATCCTCGCTAGAAGTGAGGATAAAATGCTTTCTCGCATACACTGGTGGTTACCGAACCTGGGTTCGTACAAACCTAAAGGGTTTGCCAAAAATTTCTTGTGGTTCGTCAAAAATAAGGGTTTCAGACGGGGTTCGTCAGTAAGGTTTGACAGAGAAGGTTGATCAAAATTGTTAATATTAGGTAAAACATTAATATTATATAAAACATTTTGGTTTTGACATGTCGGACCATTTCTGCTCTCTGGAGATTGTTGGGTATTGTTTGTATTAACTTTCATTATTAATTTACAGTGCCCTGTTTTTATGAAATGGTATAGTTTTTAATAAAGGAAAATGAAAAGATGTGTATGTATATATACTTTCTATTATCAAGTTTAAGGGTTCTTTCTAAGTGTCTCAGTAATATTTGGGGTTCATATCATTAAAAAGGTTGGAGACCACTGACTCACACAATGAACATAAACAAGAATTTTTCACTATTACATAGTTAAGTTTTAGTACTTAGTGAATACTCGCAGAAATCGTTTTAACTTTTTTTTTTGTTGCTCTCTTGTTTGGCAAAAACATATTCAGAAAATCTTTATCCGTTCCCGAGATACACTAAAAATGAGGTAATCCTTGCTTATACAGATGAAAAATAATGTTATTTTAATCAAACTTGACAAGTTTTTACCTTTATCTTAATTTCAGTTGTCTTTATATACAACTTTCAATTCGGGCCGCTGTTTCTATGGCAACGAACAGCACGGTCATAGAAACATGGGCCAAAATTAAAAGTTATATATAACAACTGAAATTAAGATGAAGGTAAAACCTAGTCAAGTTTGATTAAAATAATGTGTTAAAATTACTTCATCCAATAATAATAATAATAAAGATTGATAAAATAATGTTGTTGCATACTGTGTCAAGCTACAGTATTTTATATTAGTATAAGACATTCTAAAGAGCACCATGCCAATGTGCCTAAAGCGTAAAGTATACAACGGCTGCATAATACCAGCCATGACTTATGGATGCGAGACATGGAAATTAACCAAACGAGCTGAAAACACACTTTTATCCTTTATATACACAGTTACAGATTCCCTAATTTATATTATTATGTAATAAACCTGTTTTAAGAGACTAAGATGAATTGATTTTTTTCCTTAAAAAGAATTAAGGAAATAAAAATAAAAAGATTTTGCTGAATATTTATGTGTATGAAAGGAAGTAAGGAACTTTATTATCATTTTATAGATATATGAAATGTTGTTTTTTGAATAATGATGAAGAATGATATAAGCAACAAAACATGGTAAATATTTAATCAAAATATGACCCATTTGATGCAATAAACCTATTCTAATGATCCTCTACTGATAATATGCCATCTCTAGGTTTAATGGCCACAAATTCAGTAAAAGCACGGCTTATGGCTTCTCTATTATTGAGCTTTTTTGGGTGAATAATTACAAAACATGTTAACTGATCTAAATAGGGAAAGTAAAAAAGTAGGCTTAAAGATGAACTGAACAAAGACAACAGTAATGTTCAATGATAAGGTCCCCAAAAAGGTCATAAAGATAGAAGGTGAGATTCTAGAAGAGGCCGATAAATACATCTACCTAATAAAGCTAGAGAAAGACCATGACGCATAACGATAGGCCAGAAAGCATTTGGTATGAATAGAGACATTCTGAAGAGCACATTGCCAATGTGCCTAAAGTGTAAAGTATACAATGGCTGCATAATACCAGCCATGACTTATGGATGCGAAACATGGAAATTAACCAAATGAACTGAAAACCAACTCAGAATAGCAGAGAGAGCCATGGAAAGAGCAATGCTAGGGATAACTCTAAGAGATAGAAAAAGATCAACATGAATCAGAGAGATAACTAGAGTGAAGGATATTATACTAATTAAGCAACAAAAATGGAGATGGGCGGGCCACCTAGCAAGAAGAGATGACAATAGATGGGGGGGGGGAAGACTAACCAATTGGTGTCCATGGGACAGTAAATGCAGTAGGAAAAGACCAGACACAAGATGTAGGGATGAAATAGAACAGTTTGCCAGTAAGACGTGGCTGAGGTTAGCACAAGATAGGTTGTCATGGAAGGA
The DNA here is from genome assembly GCA_006491835.1 of Architeuthis dux. NCBI lineage: Eukaryota > Metazoa > Mollusca > Cephalopoda > Oegopsida > Architeuthidae > Architeuthis > Architeuthis dux. The sequence goes on from VCCN01000387.1 coordinate 10,968,789, forward strand.
GATGGGAAAGGCCTTTGTCCAGCAGTGGACTTATAATGGATGATGATGATGATGATGATGATGATGATGATGAGCAGCAGCAGCAGCAGCAGCAGCAGCAAGGTCCACCCACTTCAGAAAAAGCACCATAATTCTCCAACTCCTAAAAACCACCACACTTGCCGCATACGGCATAAATCTTAAAATAATGAGCTATCGATTGGTGAAAACCCTACGTTTCTATCTTCATTAGTTTCTGAGGTAGTGAGCTTCAAATACTGTGATGAATGGGCCAGGTCAGATCATGTTTTTTTTTAATGTAAATGAATCTTCAAGATTTCCCAGATATAGGGCAGTTCTGTGACCAACATGTTTGATAAGAGCGACCACGACCACATCTCCATTCCAAAAAAAACTGAGGGAATGTTTGAAATCTCAGAAAGTTTAGATTCTGGACACAACTCCTTATGTTGCTTTGGACACTGATATTCTTGAGAAAGGCTTGAATCCAACTTCTTTTTCTCTGTTCCATTTCCAATTATATACTTGAATATACTTGAATATACTTGAAATAGGCTTTTTTTTACAGCAGTTAATGTCATCATTAAGCCGGCTTCAGTGTAGGTGGGCTGGGTTTAAACTAATAAGAAAAATGGTAGTTAAATTTGGTATGTCCGATATCAGAATAAAGATTATCTTTAAAGATATTGATATTCTTGGATGTGACCGTCTTTTCAATTAGGCTGTTCTATGCTTTTGCCACTCTTGCTGAGAGGAATTTCTTTTCTAACACCAGTGGAGGTCTGAATTTGTAGTTTATAGCTGTGTCCTCTGGTTTTACTGTAGATAGATGAAGTCAACATTTTCTTCTTAATAATAATCAATAATAGGCCTCTGACCAGTGTGGCCAATTTAGCCCCACCATTTTTTTTTAAATTCAAGTTTGGGAGTCTAGTCCTACCAATTTAGATGTTGTTTTTTTTTTGTTTCATTTTTTAAATTTGGGAGTCCAGTATTGGCAATTTAAATGTTTTGGTTTAAAATTTTTCGAATTTGGGAATAACTGTATTTATAGTTTATGGCTGTGTCCTCTGGTTTTACTGCACATAGATGAAGTCAGAATTATCATGGACATGCTATGATAGATACAAATCTGAATGAATGTGTATATGAGTAATCCACTCTCCTATAATTACATTCCCTTGCACTGAATAAAGAAAATTATTATGGGCCTGTAACTCAAGTAAAGGCTTCAGAATGTATTTATGATAGCTTAAGAACTAAAGATCTGTCTCTGATAGGGCTTATTTTTATTTAGTTAGTATTTTATAGCTTTTAGCCAGAGTAAACTTTTTTGTATAGGAGAAGAGAAGTACTCACATCAGAATTTATATCAGCAAACCTCATCATATCTGTCATGACTGTAAGGTGACATAACATGCATGTGATAAACCACATCTAAAAACATTTATACCTTGACAGTATCACAGATTTCATGAATACACTGATGTATGAATGTGAGTGGAAATCTTATCAAAACCTACTCAATTATTACTCAAATCTATGCAAATGTATTTAGTTAGCTAAATATTTGAAACATCATCATTGGGCAGTGATCACTAAAAAGTCCATATTTTAAAAAAGACAATGCTGGCGGACACAAACTAAGGGTCCAAATTAGCATAAACCTACATTGTAAATTGAACCTTTAAAAAAAGAAGTTTTTTCTAGACATAATAAGGAGTAAATGTTAAAATTTCCAGTGTTCTAACTCCATTGGTGCAGCTTGTACATGCAACAAATACATAGATAAATATATAGCCAGTCAGCCAGAATC